>AWOL01S0006480.1:17870-52537 GCA_000715115.1 Nicotiana otophora | reverse complement strand
AAAGAAATTGCCATTACTTGTGGCTAATTTGTATAACTTGTTTCTACGGGATTGGCCGTACAGTCCTCGGTCTCGATAAGACATCTTTGTTCTCAAATTTCGTAGTCCCGGTTTATGTGGCAATCATGTTGTTGTATTCTCATATCATCCTCCCACCCCCCGGTATTCGAATGCGAAGAATACGAATTTGAATACTAGAAGTCTTTCTTCTTTGAAGATCCCACTAATGAATGGTTGGATAATCTTTGGCCCGATAGCAAGATTCACTTCCCATTAGGAACTCTATTATAGAGCCAAAGATTACCTAATCACCCCCAGTGACTTGCACTCGTGAACGGTTGGGTACCCTTTGGCCCGATAGCAAGCTTTATTTCCCGGTAGGAACTTTGATATCGAGCAAAAGACTATCTAACTGTCCCGTAGTGTGTTATTGCTTCCATGCCTTATCATTTATAGGTCTTATTTCTGTTGACGGTACTTCCTTTGTAGTATGCTTTCCGTTGCTTCCTCGTTAAAAATCTTGCTAGAAAATATCCAATTAGGACAAACTGGATGAAGGGATAAAAAGTGTAGCACATACTTTTAGTGTAGGTGATGTTTATTAGCAATAGTATCTTTTGAGGTGTGCCACATTTCAGTTGCTCGGCAATTTTAATCCGTCTTGATTTTCCAGTTCATATGATCCTTTCCCAGTGACAGCTGAAACTCAGTAAGGGCCTTCCCACGTTAGACATAGCTTTCTTGTGTTGTGCTCCCGGGTGTTTTGAGTCACATTTATTAAAACCAAGTCTCCCAATTTAAAATAACAGAGATTGGCTCATCGATTGTGATATATTTCCATTCTCTGTTTTTGGGTTGCCATCCTTATATGCGCCAAGTCCCTGCATTCGTCGAGCAGGTCTAATATGACCATTAATGCTTTGTTGTGTTCTTCTTCGACCACCCAGAAATATCTCATGGTAGGTTCTCTTACTTCCACCGGGATCAATGATTCTGCTCTTTATACAGGAGAGAAAGGTGTCTCCCCCGTGCTTGATTTGGCCATTGTTCGATATGCCCATAGTACTCCCGGTAACTCTTCAGGCCATTTGCCTTTGGCTGCTTCTAATCTCTTTTTGAGATTTTGAATAATCACTTTGTTTATCAACTCCGCTTAGCCATTTGCGCTCGGGTGGTATGGCAATGATGTGATTCCTTTGATTTTTCGGTCTCCGAGGAATTTTGTTACCTTTGCGCCTATAAATTGTGGCCTGTTATCGCAGGCTATCGCTTTTGGTATCCCGAACCTGCAATTTATGTTTTCCCACAAGAAATTTACCAATTCGCGCTCGTCGATTTTCTGGTAAGGGCCTGCTTTAACCCACTTAGAAAAGTAGTCACTTAAAATCAAAAGACATCTTACCTTGCGAGGAGCCGGTGGCAGCGGACCGACTATGTCCATCCCCCATTTCATGAACAGTCAGGGCGACAGAACCGAGTGTAATTACTCTGCTGGTTGATGTACCAACGGTGCATGGCGTTGACACTTATCGCATTTCTGAACATAAGCCTTAGTGTCTTGCTCCATTCGGGGCCAGTAGTATCCTGCCCTGATTAGATTTAGTACCAAAGAGTCTGCACCCGAGTGATTTCTACAGATCCATTCGTGAACTTCTCTCATGACGTAATTAGCTTCGGAGGTTCCTAAACATCGGGCCAACGGGCCTTGAAAAGATTTGCTATATAATTGACCTCCCCTGAAGCATTATCGGGTTGCTTTAGTGCGTAGCGCCCGGGATGCCTTGGGATCTTTGGGTATATTTTCGTGCTCAAGATAGTCAATGATCTCATTCCTCTAGTCCTAGATCAAATTAGTCGCGTTCACTTCATAATAGCCATCCGTGTCCAATACCGAATGCATAAGTTGCACGACCGTACCGGAGTTCGATCCCTTCATTTTCGTGGAAAATCCTAGATTGGCTAGTGCATTTGCTTCTGCATTTGCTTCTGCATTTTCTTCCCTCGGGATATGGATAATTGATCACTCCCTGAACCGTGCAAGCAGATCCTGGATATTCACTACATATTGTTGCATGCGTTCCTCTTTGGCTTCGAACTTTTTGTAGACCTGATTTACTACTAGTTGGGAATCACATTTGATTTTTATGACCTCAGATTCAAGTCCCCGGTCCAACTCGAGTCCTACAATCAGAGCCTCATACTCGGCTTCATTGTTAGTTAGAGGAACAGTTCTTATGGCCTGCCTTATGGTTTCTCCCAAAGGCGTGACTAGTACTACACCGATCCCGGACCCTTTCACATTAGAAACTCCATCCGTGAAAAAGGTCCAAACCCCCGATGTCGATTCTGACATCATCACTGCTTCTTTGATAGCCAAAGGTAGCACTCCTAGATGGTGACTTAATCGTAGTTCTAGGATTATACACTATCTCAAATTCACTCATTTCGACTGCCCACTTGGCCAGTCGACCTGAAAGTTCAGGTTTGTGAAGGATATTCCGCAGGGGAAAGGTTGTCACCAGGGCTATCGGATAATATTGGAAATAAGGCCTAAACTTTCGAGTGGCGACTACGAGAGTTAAGACCAATTTCTCAAGATGTGGGTAGCGAGTTTCTACTCCCGTTAAAATTTTACTAATATAATAGATATGAGATTGCGTACCTTTATCCTCACTAACTAAAACGACACTTACCTTTACCTCCGAGGCCGCTAAGTAAATCAGTAGTTGTTCGACTTCCTACGATTTTGATAATAATGGAGGGCTCAATAAATACCTTTTCAAATCCTCTAGAGCCTGCTGGCATTTCGGAGTCCATTCAAAGTTATTCTTCTTTTTGAGAAGTGAAAAGAAGTGATGACATTTTTCCGAAGACCGAGAAATGAATCTGCTTAAAGCGACCAGTCTTCCTGTCAAACTTTGAACCACTTTCATGTTTGATAGCTGGTCAGGGATGTCCTCGATGGCTTTAATTTTATCGGTATTGGCTTCGATCCCCTTTTATGACACCAGGAACCCCAAGAACTTACCGTAGCTGACTCCGAATGCACACTTTTCGGGGTTAAGCTTCATGTTGTGCTTTCTTAGGATGTCAAAGGTCTTTTGCAGGTGTTTAAGATGATCAAATCCGTTCAAAGACTTAACCAGCATATCATCTATGTAAACTTCCGTGGTTTTCCCAATTTATGTTTCAAACATTTTATTCACAAGTCTATGATAAGTGGCTCCGGTGTTCTTAAGCCCGAAAGGCATCACATTATAGCAATATGTGCCGAATTTCATTATGAATGAAGTTTTTTCCTAATCCTCCAGCTTCATTTTTATTTGGTTGTACCCGGAATAAGCATCACGGAAACTCGTCAACTCATGCCCGGTCGTCGTATCAATTATTTTATTAATGCTTGGCAATGGGAATGAGTCTTTTGGGAAAGCCCTATTTAGAGTCTTATAATCTACGCACATGCAAAATTTATTATTCTTCTTTATAACAACTACAACGTTAGCTAGCTAGTCGGGATACTTTACCTTCTAGATTGAACTGATATCAAGCAATCGAGTTACCTCCTCCTTGAAGAATTTGTTTCTCACCTTGGTAATAGCGCATTTCTTCTGCCTTACCAGATGGATGTTAGGATCCAACCATAACTTATGCACGGCCACTTCTGGCGGAATACCTGTCATATCCGCATGCAAAAATGAAAAGCTATCAACGTTAAATTTAAAGAATTCTATAAATCCTGACCTGAGCTCGAGGTTTAGTCCTGTCCCCAAGTGGAACTTCCTCTCCAAATATTTCTCAAACAATGTGACTTGTTCGAGTTCTTCTGATGTAGATTTGGTTGAATCTGTTTCTTCTGGTACCTGGACATATCTTGGTACCTGATAGGATTCCGATGACTCCTCTCCTTGGTTGTCTCCGTTCGTCTCGGGAGCAGGTGCTGGTTCATGCAATTGCTATTTTTCATGCTCCTTCCATCTGCTACTAGAAACTGAGATCGCATTTATCTCCCTTGCTGCCGGTTGATCTTCTCTTAACTGTCTAACTCCCTCCAGGGTTGGGAATTTTAGTAGTTGATGGTATGTTGATGGCACAGCTTTTATCTCGTGCGGCCATGGTCTTCCAAGAATAATATTTTAACCCATATCGTCGTCTACTACTTCTAAAATGGCTATCTTCATTACCCCATTGGCATTCGTGGGCAGCAAGATTTCCCCTCGGGTTGTTGCACTTTCCAAATTGAACCCGACGAGAAGCTTTGTGGCCAAAATAATGCTTCTTGTTAGTTTGGCTTGTTCCAGCACTCTCCATTGGATAATGTTGGCTGAACTCCCTAGGTCTACCAAAACACGTTAAGGCATCATTGTGTGGTAGTAGGAGTCTATTTGCGTCCTCCTCCATGAAGGAGATATCGTCCTCCGCAACTTCCCGTAGTCTCTTGCTATGGGTCACCGATACCTTCGTCTTTTTTGTTGCCGAGAAAGTTACACCATTAATCTTATTCCCCCCGAAAATCGTGTTGATCGTCAGATGAGTGGGATATTATCCTGCTTTTGAGGGTTCCACGTTATCCCTATTGCGACCATAGTTGTTTTTAGCTCGGTCACTTAAGAACTTTCTAAGATGTTTGTTTTTCAACAATGTTGCCACCTCCTCACACAGATGTCGGCAATCCCCGATTTGGTGGTCGTTGGACCCATGGTACTAGTACCATAAATTAAGATCCCTCTGATTGGGATTGAACCTCATCGGCCTCGGGAACCGAGCTTCCTTAATGTTCCTAATAGCCGACACTAGTTCCACTACGCTGACATTGAAGTTGTATTCGGATAACCTGGGGTAGGCGGATTCTCAGGAGCGCGATACCTCTTTATCCTGCAATGATATGTTATTCCGGTCACGATCATCTCTCCTATCGGTAACGAATCTATCCACTGATCGGATACCCTTGTCGCGTCATTCGTCCCTTTCCCTGTCACGTCCTTCGTCCCTTTCATAGGGCAAAAACCTACCTCTAGAAGACCGTCGGTCTGCGTCGAAATCATCCTTCAATTTTTTCTTATTTTTCTCCCGGTCCCGACTCTTGGTTAATGACGGGAAACCGAGCTGGTTATCCTCAATTCTTATCTTTGACTCATACCGGTTGTGAACATCCGCCTATGTTGTCTCCTGGAAATCGAGCAGACTTTCTTTCAATTTTTGGTAAGCATAGAAACTCCTCGAATTCGGTCCTTTAGTAAATGCCTCAACTGCCCATTCATCTGGCACGGCCGGTAGCAACATCCTTTCCATCTGGAATCTGGTCACAAACTCTCGCAGCAATTCAGACTCTCCTTGCACAATTCTGAATATGTCGGTCTTTCGGGCTTGTACCTTCTTAACTCTGGCATGAGCCTTGGTAAAAGAATCGGCGAGTATCTCGAAGGAATCTATTGAGTGCTCGGGCAAGAGTGAGTACCATGCCAGGGCCCCTTTCGTGATGGTCTTCCCGAATTTCTTCAGTAAGACTGACTCAATCTAGTACGGAGCTTAGTCGTTTCCCTTCACCGTCGTTGTGTAAGTCATTATATTTTGGCACGTCTAGCATCTTGAATCGTTTTGGGATCAACTCCAGTGCCGCACTTGGAATGAATGGTAACTGAGAGTATCTCTTCGAATTCGGTCCTTTCAATACTAGCGGTGCGCCCAGGATCTGATCTATTCAGGCATTTATTTCCCTCATAAACCGCATGAGTTCGGTTTTAAGGCGATCATTCTCATTGTTTTTACCGGATTCGCTTCCGTTCCTCCTGGTCCTGTCGAAGCCGACCTCGCCTCTCGGGGTGCTGTTATCAACCCTCTGTGTTGTTTGGTTTGCAGGAGCACCGGGAGGGACTGGACCTCGTCCGTTCACATTGTTGGAAGCACCCGACAATGTTTGCCTTAACTCCATCATGACCTGATCTTGTCGCGAGAGATGACCCATAATAGCCTTTTGTTGCTCCCTCGAGATTCTCACTGTTTTCGTGACATCCTCGTCTTTAGCATCATCGGGAGTTTCCTCCCGAACATGTCGTGGATATTGCCCGTCATGAACCAGTGTGGCCTCATCTCCTTCGTTGCGGGTATCACTGATCGAGTCTTCGTATTGAGGCTGATTTCCTTGGGCTTCAACGTTGTGTGCGACGTTGACATCGTTATCTGCCTTTTTTAATGCTTTTTTGCTAAAAAAAAAAGAATCAAACAGGTTAGTAATAGATGCAAGGATCAATCCAATTACGCAACTATCTAAGCTCCACGGTGGGCACCAAACTGTTTACCGTAAAATGGTACAGTTTAATTTATACGTGGTTTATAAACAAATGAATCGATTTGATCCCAAAATAATAAATAACTTAAATAAGAATGCAAGACTTAGCATTGAAATCGAGGTAGGACAACAGATAGCTTGGTTTCGAGAGCAGAACTTCCGAAGATAGTAACAACAATATTATTAAGCAAGAAATAAAATGTTATTGAGCTTTTTAATAGTATATAGCATAAGTTTGTCAGAAATTTTGTGTCCTACAATGGCTATTGAACTCAATATTTATAGTTTCACCTAGGGAACAAGGTACTTGGATCAAGTCCCTCTTAATGACAATTATGGGGAAATTGAAGAATGTGTAATGGCCGGGTGTGAATGGCATATTTTCTGTAATGGACTATGTACTTAATGCTAGAGAATATTCTCCATTGAATGTTATCGGGCGACAGACATTTATTTATCTTTATGAGGAACATCCTCTTCGGGGACAACCGTGATTGCTGCCCCCGGACTTGATTTCCACATGTCTCGCTTTCTATCTCTCTGGTTCCATGTGTCGCTCTATTATGCTAGAATTTAATATGAACATATTTTACCAATACAATTAAGGCCGACTGAAGTAAATGATATCTTTATGTTTTAGAATCTTACTAATTGTACAAGATCAGCCTCCTAAGACAATTTGAGAAAGCATTTGCATAAATCTTTTTTCTAGGTCTCAAAGGAGTGTGGAAACACGTCTTAATTTTGATAATGTATGAACGTTTGGATCACTATAATCAAACATTAAAAGAGAATTAAATATTAAGGTTTCTAATAGGTAAAAACATTAATAGTACTTTTAACTTTTCGAGAGAATTCCTATACTAGGATATTCTATAAATTACTAATTAAATTTATGCATTTTATATATCGAACCAACCCATATTTATATTCTCAACTGAGAAATTAGAATAGATCAAAGAGAAAAAAATGGGAAAATTAATCTCATATTCATCAACCTCACTAATAATCCTCCCTTGTATTATTTTATTAAGTGTTCCTCTCTTTGCAACAAGTTTAGATACAAACTTTGTTAGCAAAGCTTGTGGTTTATGTGAAACACAACAAGACTTTTGTTATAGCGTTTTGGCACAAAACCCAGAGGCTCAAAAGGCAACAACTAAGCATGATCTTGAAGGAATTACAATAAACTTGGCATTTCAAAACTACACAGCCATAGCCAAGAAGGTATTGTTAGTCACTACAAATGAAACAGATCCACAACTAAAGGAAATATATAGGAATTGTCTTCACCAATACCTTCTTATGAGGTCAGATTTTCAGTTTATAAATGACACATTTAATTCAAATGGTGATGTTGCTCAATCGATATGGGGTGCAGATACTCATTTAACAAATTGTATCTATTATTTTATGTCAAATCCACCTCCTCCTAATCCCTTTGTTGACGACAATGATAATATGGGTGCTTTCATTGGTCTTATTAGAGATATTTCTTATATAGATCTGGTTCAATGAATAAATTAAGAGCATGTAACTTTTTGTTGTTCAATTTAAATTGTATGATTCAGTTGCTCGTCCACATCTATGGAATATGAGGGAAAAAAAGTATTATCTTTGGGTGATTGTTTTTTTCTTTTCTTTTTTTCCATTCGGAGTCCGGTATCCGGATTGGAGCCCGACTATATCCGGATTTGCGCCACTTAGGACCCATTCGGGAGGAAGCGCTCCCTACCATGGATTTTTTATACTCAGGAATCGAACAAAAGCCCTCGGATTAAAGAAAGAGTAGTCCATCCACTGCACCACATCCTTTGGTGGTTACGTGATTGTTATTATTTTACAAGTGTACTTATTCTTCTTTTAAAGAAAAAATATTAATTGATTGATTGTGAGTTTGTGACGGTAGTTTGATTAACCATTGATCAATTTATACATACATATTACGTTTTATAAAAGCACGAAACTCCTAACATAAAATGTTATTCAATCTTTTAACCTTTAGAAGTGCGTTTTAATTATGTGAAATAAAGTTGAAGTTTTAATTAATTTTTAAAAACTTCATTATTTTCTTTTGATTGTTCAATTAAAATTCACATTAGAAACGTGAAACATTTCTGACTTTTGGTCTACCCCTCAGGCCACCTCGGTGCCAAATGATTTAGATTTAACGAGTAAGATTTACCTTCATTTCCTTATCCATTTGATATAACATATGATTAGAATAGACTACGTTATATATACAGTTCGTGTCTAAAGTAACCTCGTAAGACCGATTTTCAAACTGGGTGGAAGTTCCATGTATCAATATTAGTTCTAATCATCAGCCTTTAAGATGTACTGAAAATGAAGAGTCGGTAACTATACGATGTAAAATTCAAATGGATACTGCAACTCTGTTAAGTTAACACGCTGGATTTCTCAATGTTCTATACACCTATTTGAGAAATCATAATATGACTCGCCTAACCAAAAGATAATTGGCAAAATTCAGTCCAAAGGCGTAATTTCAGAAGCTTTATTTGCCCACATCTATATGCTAGTGAAACACATATGAACATGAGCTACAGCCGGCAAAAATTGGTCAAATAAATACCTTTCACCAAAAAATTAAATGCGGTGGCAATATTACTTTTTATAGTACGATATATTAAGTCATGGATAAATACCATTAATGAAATTTTTAACTTCGCTATTGCGTATGAATAATAGGATTGATATTACATTGTGCAGAATATTAAGATTACTTGATATGTACCAATAAACAAAGATTACTTAATTTACAATTTAGATCGCCTTGCCAATAAGATAATGGCAACAAATATTTGTAGAATAAACTGTCTAATGCCAAAGAAAAAGAAGGGCTTCACTTTATTGTAATTTTGAAACATAAAATTTCTCTCTCTAGGTTTTCTCTTGGTGTACGTTTGAGGGGAGTAAAATGACAGCCAAAGGCATGGAAATCAAATTTATCACACATGATAATAGTTGCCTGGAATATGAGAGGTTTCAATAAAGTGTTTAAGCACAAAGAGATGAAGATATTTCTGAGGTAGCATAAAGTTAGTTTGATAGAAATATAAGTGAACACAGAGTTCAGGACAATAAAGCTTATAAAATATTTAATAAGGTAATGCCAAGCTGGACTTGGTGTACCAATGCTTCTTATGCTTCAAGAAGTAGAATATGGATTGTGTGGAATTCAGATGTCATTCTGTTTACTGTCCTAGATATATCTACACAGCTGATCCATTGGATTGTGAAAAGTAAGTCCAGTTTAAGGAAATTCCACTTCTTATCTGTATATGGTCTACACACAATACATAATAGAGGTGATTTATGGGATAAATTAAAGAGTTTGGATGCACAACTTGTGACACCATGGTTGATCATGGGAGATTTTAACTCTATCCCGACAAATGAGGACATGATCCATGGAAGTGAAGTACAAGATAATGAGACCAAGGATTTCAGAAATTTTATGGATGATTGTATAATGAATGAACTATATACCAACTGTTGGACGAGCATATATATGGACTAATAACCATGTATATAGTAGGATTGATAGAGCTAACACTTCCTGGATGCTCCATTGCATGTTCATGTAATGGACTCTTATTTTTGGATCACTCCCCTTAGGTATTGAGATATAAGCATTACTTGAAACTGGAAAAAAAACATTTAGATTCTACAATTGCCTAGCGGAGCACCCTGATTTTGGAAGGATAATTCATAAAAATTGGCTTCTGCAAGATGGAAAGATGGCTAGTATATGGCAGAACTTAAAGACAATTAGGAACGCACCGAAAAATCTCAATACGTAAGAATTCACAAAGGTTGCTGAGAAAATACATGCACTTAGAGAAGAACTACCAATGTCGCTGCTAATCAATTTGAAGCAGAGAAGAACATCATAGTGAACCTCACAATCTAGAATCACAAACTCCGCCGGAAGAATAAATTTATCAACTCAAACCAAAACATTTTCGATCACTCCCAATGGCTTCTTCATAGTACGATCGGCCATTTGCAACCTCATAGATACGAGTCTTAATTTCCCGATCCCCAAAATTTTGAACACCGAATAGGGTATCAAATTGATACCCGCCCCAAAATCACAAAGAACTTTAGCAAAATCGACACTTTCAATAGTACAAGGAATTGTAAAAGTATCGTGATCCTCAAACTTATGAGCCATGGAATGAACAATTGCACTCACTTGATGAGTGACCTTGATAGTTTCAAAATTCATCGACCTCTTCATGGTCACCAGATCTTTCATAAACTTGGCATAATCGAGAATTTGTTTCAAAGCTTCTACTATGGCACGTTGATAGAGAGGCCTTTGATCATTTGAATGAACTTCTTGAATTGATTCTCATTATTTTTCTTAGCAAGCCTTTGAGGATAGGGAGGTGGAGGCTTTGGCAAAGGTGTCATAGCCTTTTGCACTACCGGTCCCGGTATGTCAATAATGTATTTCCTAGACAAGTTCACCTCTTTTTGGGTCTCCTCCACACTATCATCAATATCAATCCGAACATCATCATGTACTTGAGCATCATTTTGGGGGATTTTATCCTCTTGAATTACTTGGTCATTATCTACAAGTTGCTTTTCATTTGAGGGGGTGCATTCCTGCCTCTTCCACTTCTTGTGATAATTGCCATAGCATGCCCCATATTGTTACCACCCTTTGGGTTCACTACCGTATCCCTTGGTAATGCACCCTTAGGACGAGTATTAAGAGCTTGAGATATTTTCTCTATTTGAGCTTCAAGATTACAGATTGATATGGTGTGTGAGGCAACTTGGGCATCCGAATTCACATTCTTTTCTATCATTTGTTTGAATATGTTCTCAATATGGCCCATTTCATTATTTGAAGAGCTTGAACCGTGGGAAGGATAAGGAGGTGGGTTGCTCGGTTATTGGTATATTGGGGGCCTTTGAAAACTCGAACTTCAATTTGCATGATTATTATTTTTTTCCCAATTACCTTGATTGTTGTCTCTCCAATTTCCTTGGTTATTGTTGTCGTTATGCCAATTTCCTTGATTGTTAGAATCTCAATTGCCTTGGTTATTTTGAGAATGCCATTGATTTTGATTGGATCCTTGAAAATTACTTTGTTGCCTTTGGCAATTGTTCGCAACTGGTACCTCTTCTTCTTGCTCTTCATAAGAGTCATCTTGGTCATAGCTATCATCGTTATGTGCATAATTCTGCACTCGGGATTAAAATTGTGAACTTTTAGTTCTCTTCTTGTTGGCTATGACATTCACTCCCTACATGGCATGAACTTGCTTAGGAGCTTGGGTTTGATGAAGTTGAAAGCTGAGTCATAGTTGTGGTCAATTCGGTAATAGCTTACCCATGGTCTTGCAACTTTTTATGAAGATAGATCATGTTGGGATCACCTTGGAGAACATTATCCCGGGATTATCAAGCTGAAGAAGTTTTCACCATCTCATCAAGAATCTCACATGCCTCTGCATAAGGTGTTGTCATAAAATTTCCTCCGGCAAATTGATTGACCACACATTGATTTATAGTATTAATACCACGGTAGAAAGTTTGTTGGAACATGTTGTCGGCCATATCATTGTTCGGGCACTCCTTCACCATTGTACAATACCGCTCCCAAATTTCATGTAAAGGTTCATTGGGATCTTTCTTGAAAGCTATATTTCATCCTGTAAAGTAGCCATATGCCCGGGAGAGAAGAACTTTGAAATAAACTTCGTCGCCAACTCATCCTATGTATGATAGAGTGATTAGGCAAGTATTCTAACCAATCAAAACTCCAAAGCCTTACCCCTTAGTGAGGAGGGAAAGGCCTTAACCGCAAAGCATCTTCCGAAATATTTATTTCGACGCGGTTTTCCGATGAAATAACCTTGTTACTCGAGCAAAGTGAGCATTACATTGGTAATTTGAAAATTTTCTGCCCTAATGTGACGGGGACTATGGCACTTTCATAACCATCATTGGGTAAAATCTGATGTTGCGGCACTTGTGGTTGTGGTGATAGTGGAGGTGGGGGAGGTAGAGGCACAATGTCTTGTTACCCATGGCCTCAGCGGTTTTGTTGTGGAGCTTGAGGCATTTCATCAAGTTGCTCATCTTCGCCATCCACCTCTCCTAATGGCATGTTTTCAAGTTCGTTGTTCGCCATTTGGAATCTACAATCACGTAAGCAAATTAGAATCACAAAAGTAAAAGAAGATACTTCAAGAAACAAACTCAAGTATATAGTTAACATCATAAACTCCCTGAGCAACGGCAGCAAAAATTGATCACGTCCAATTCATACCTAATTAAGGAGTATGAAACAGTCATTACAGTAATAAAATTCTAACGCAAGTCGGAGTCAAATCCACAGGAAGTTTAAGATGATGTTAAGGTAAACACTCAAGAAAAGAACTCGAAATAACTAAATTTATCTTTCAAACAAAAGTAGGTAATTATTATCTAAATTAATTGCTAAAAGATTTGACTAACTGGTGAGCAAATAATGATTGAAATATATTTTATGTTTTGTCAAATAAGGGAAAAGCCTAGGATTTTAACCTTTATCTAGGTATAAACCTAATGGGTAGAGTAAATCTATGCATGCTTGGTAGATCAGGGTTTGTTATGACTCTCAATGCTCAATTACCCACTCAATATCTCTTGGTTAAAGAGTGATTATGCCAAATTGGCTTTCTCAAGACCAAATAGGTAGCAATCAAAACAATTTAATGTGAATCCAAGTTGGATTATCCATATCTCTAGTTCAACCCCTTTAATCAAACTAATCAAAACTTTAACTTGTTAAATTTCTTGTTAGCCAAGTTTTTCTAGACTAAATCACCATTTCTCAAGTAAGAATGAAGCCAAATAGGCATGAACTAATATTTGCAACTATTAATTATATATATAAAGCATAAACAAGGTTAAATAACATCCACCCAATCAATAGCAAGTACTAATATTAAACACCCACTAGTTTTATACAATAGGGTTGGATCACAATCCTCTAACCCTAGATAAATTCTAGTTACTCATAATAATTGACATAGAACAATAAAAAGAAGAAGTAATTTAAGACATAAAACTAGAATTAAAGTGGAAAATAAATGGGTCTTCTCTAATTGTTGCTCCAAATTGCCCAAAATAGCTAAATATAACTGCTAGTCGTTGCTACAGTACAAAAATTGCCATAAAAACATATTTCTCGTCTATTTATAGTGTTATAAATTTCTCTGACAAAAATATCCTTCGGCCCTTTATGCGGCCGCACAATTACATTTGCGGTCTGCACTTTGGTATGTTGCTCTTGCAGGTGCTTTTAGTTGGAGGGATTCTGCGGCCGCGCATAAGCTTTTGCGGTCGCACAATTGTGTTGCGGACCGCACTTTGAGGAGGCTTCAGGCTTGTTCGATTGTAAACTCTCTGATCTTTTATTCTTCAGCAGTGCGAACCACAAGTGCGACCACACATTTTGGCCTTCGGACCGCACTTCTGCCATATATCACTGAAGCTCCAGTCTCTCCTTTGCCGCCGCATATCATTTTCTGCGGGCCGCATTTGCTTTTGCGTAAGCAGATAGAATTCTGCGGACCGCACTGTTCATTGCACTTCTCCTCCTGATTGTTTTGAGCTAGAATATCTTCTCTTTGAGTTAGATTTCTTATTGAGCTCACATTTTACATCACACATGCAATTCACACATTTTCATTAGATTCGAAAACAAAATCACTACTTGTCGTGCCTCGTTTTCTCACGAAAGTGGGTTTCGTGTGTTTCAACTCTTTTAAATAGGTATTAAAAGAGAAGAGTCGCCATCTAACAGTTTAAGGTGCGTTAGGGCACCTATTTGCAAATAACTCTGCTTTGACTAGTCAACGCTACCAAAGATCGGGTAAGGGCTCAAATTAAATCAAAGAGAAGGTATTAGGCATTCTTCGATGTCTACAACTGTGGTTCTCGGCCGAAGTTTACACTATGTGGAATAGAGAATTAAGCTAGGTGATCAAATAAGCAAAGAAAGATGTAGAAGTTGAAAACTCTATTATAACATAAGAATTAACTATATGGCTAATTGATACAAGTCTTAAAAAGTCACAAGGAGTACAAATGATTAATTGCGGACAACACGCATATAAAGAAAGGGGGTCCTATATTTTTTAGCCTAAAGGATCACCCCGTGTAACATAAATGATACTTCGCAACTCCCTTGAGGTAGGGGTTGCTCATGTTATTCCGTTAGTCTATACTTTTATATCCTGCTACCCAATTACTATGTTGAAGTAATTATTTAAAGGAGCTCTAATTCAATAATAAACTGTACCCTATGTGTGCATTATTCGTCCCGTGCATATGGTCCAAGAGGCTTTGGACCTACTATTAGGTGGTTCTATACTTTACTTAGATTTCTCAAAATGATAAAACTAGGCGACATTATAAACAGATAGGACTGCACACAATGGCAATGAAAAGCTCAAGTTGACCTCCACACATAAGCACAAAAGCACGCAATCAGAGTTTATTGGTTATGCAGTAGACAGAATTAAGATGTATTAGAATCATTAGGTCTAATAGGCATGATTTCTATATGATTCTAGTATTATACAAGCAGTGATGCAGTTTCTGGACTAACATATAGGTGGATTAAAGCGTTGCAAGTCCTATAGGCATGATTTCTATTTTTGTTTGCGTAATAAGGTAGTGAAAACAATCACAGAACTCTTAATTACCAGTGCTAATTTTATAGATATGCCTCTTAGGAAGGTGAAAGTATCCTATAGGCATGATTTCTAATAGTTGCATAATAAGGCAATGAAGTCTCTTGAAAACACGGGAATAGCAGTGTTGATAAACATCTGATAGGCAGGATTTCTTACAATTGACAATTAGACTTTATTTTGTAACACTTTATCCCTATAAGCATGTCATCTAAGTGAGGCAGTACAAAAGTAACATAAAGCAATTGATCAATTATTAAACCTTATAGTAATGATATCTAGATTGGCAAAGACATTGTATTATTGTATCATATAGGCATACTATCTAAAAGCGTTGAGTAGTAGACATGTAAACAAGTGTAGAAATTACTTGAGCCAACATATTTTGACAAGTTAAGTGAAGTGTGTGTGTGATTCCTATAGACATGATCCTTATCAGTGTGTGTCACACACTAAACGAAACAATAAATAAGGCACACTGGACATAATAACAAATAGAACACATGAACCCTATAGGCATATTTTCTACCCTTTCATGCAAGTATTAAATTACTCAACCCCCTTTTATTAATCTACCCATCATTCGCTATTATAGAGTTAGTACATACCATATTGAATGATTACAGGCCCAAATACGAATATAGAATAACCCAGTAATACATCTGCGACTTCAAACAGGCTTAGGATTTCATATGGACTGCAGGCCCAAACACCATATGCGGACAGTGCATTTCAGACTTTCAGTACCACAGAAGGTTCAACATACCAGGCCCAAACGAATAACTTACTTACCCAAATGGATGCCAAATTCAGCCATACAGGTGACAAAGTGCTTATTGGAATTGACTAAATAACTTAAACACTTAGTTCTTAAAGTTGTAGCTAATAACATCTCTAGCCAAGATATATAAACAGTATCAGGCTAGATTGAAAGGCACACAAGGCACATATAAGGCAAGTTTATGCTTGTAATTCCAAAAACAAAGTTTAAGAATGACATGATTGACCACCATAGGATAGTAAACCATTCCAAAGAGTTTCAAAATGAAGCAGGATTCAGAATCAACCTAGAGAATATTAGATGAGAGTCTAGCATAATCAAACAAGAAACAATCAAAGCACCACCTTCACATAAAGGTGTCTATCATGAAAAGCCTAATAAAAGGAACAGCATAACAGAACATGATCATGATCAAGCAATTACTTAATGGAGCAGGGGAAAAACTTTAGCATGCTGAACATTAATCACAATATAAGAGACATATCAAGCTTCAACAGTAAGAGAAGCAAGCATCAAGTCTAATACAATTTGGCCATGTGTGGTGAAAGAAGGTCGGCCATAAGGTTTATTCCTAAGGTCTTAACTGGCACTAAGGAATGCAAGGTTGAGCAAGTCAGCAAACACACAATGATAACAGGTCTTCATGAACAGCAGGACCAGAAGAGTAATAAGTTAAGTATGAATTCAATTACTTTCTAAGCATGAATTTGGTTGGCATAATAATCCAGAACAGGGCAGAAAGGAAAACTCAGGATTGACAACAAATATCAGCATAACATAGCAGACTAAACATGTTTAGTATAGCCCGAATTCATAATAGGCAAAGACACATTAAGAACTATATTGTCACATAAAGGCTAGATATTGCATCTCACCTTATAGACTATAAGTAGTATTAAACAAAACAGGATTGAACTAAGCATGGAACACACATTAAGCTCACAATTGACTGACATTATAGTTAGGAATTGGTCATAGTAGAGTATCAGATACGTTAGAACAAATGAGTTGATCTATCACAAGGATGCAGAGCAAAGTAGGGAGATAAACTCAGGACGAGTAGCAGGTGATAAGCATTCAAACACACACACTAGGGTAAACATGCTTAAGAGAGCTAGAATCAAGATTAAAAATTAGGCAAGTTCAGATACTAGAGACGTATAGAGCCTCAAGAATAACTTAAGAGTAGACAAGGATACGAATGATAGTATGTTAATTCACACAAGCTTCAGGGACATAGATATACAAAGCAGGAACTCAAACGAAAAGAGAATGAAATTGCAAGGGCCAAAGGTACTTACCCGTTACTAATTGACAAACAAGTAGACAAGAAGAACAATTTCAGCAATATCTCAAACGTTAGTAGCAAGATGAGTAGTAGAACCTAGGAATCTCAGTGCTTCAGAGTTTCCAAGGGTTTCGAATAAACCTCGGGCAGTGCTCATAATGAGAACGGTCCGATAATCGAATTCTGGTGGCCTTGACTATCAGCCGGCCAAAAGACATTAGTATAAAACAAGTGAGAATGAGAGAATAGTGGTAATTTCAGTGATTGAGGTCCCTTTTTAGGGGTTTGGGGGAAGGGTTTATATAGTGTTCAAATTAAGCAGACAAACATGGAAATTATCAATCAAACACGAAGAAGGAAAGAATATATCGCATGCAATCAAAATTGGCAAATGCGAAAGAGATTCTCAAACCCTAGTTGGGTCCAGAAGTATGAAAATCGAACCAAGAGTCAAGGATCCTTCCTTGTATTGTGTATATAGACGAGACATCGTCTAAATCCCCACAAAATCATAGTTGACCAAGCCAGAAGTCGGAAGATAGTTCTTGCCAAAAATAAAGCAAGAACTTAAGTAACACCACAAGCGCGTATACACCATCGTAGTACCTCAAAATAGGTAAGTAAATCATGGATTGACTCCATGTTTAGGTTGAAATCGGAGAGAATCAGAGGCGGCTGCTAGGGTTTCTTTCAGAGACGAGAGAACATTCGAGAGGGTGGTTGTTAGGTAGGGAGTGGTCTTTAGGGTTAGGGGTTTGGTGGATTAAAAAAGGGGAGATGGTTTGTGGTCCGTTGATATCTAAGATCAACGGCCAAGATTCAAAGAAAGAGTGGGGCGGGTCATTGAGACGGATCATGATCGGGTTTGTTAACGGGTTATTTGGTTTGGTCTTCTGAGGCTTAATTGGGATGGGATAAATGTTTTGAGCCTTGATTTTGGTCCGAAATTAGCTCAAAATTGGGCTACAATTTAAATACATGAAATTCATAAAAAGTAAATTATAACAAAATGACTAATAAATAATAAAAATAATATGTATGCAGTAAAATGCTTGAAAATAATAGTTTAATATTATAGAAATATTTAAAAAATTCTATTTTAGCATAAATAATATAATAAATAGAATTATGTACAGAATATACGTTGCTTTTGTAACTAATGTAGATGGAATGGATAAAATGCAAATATTATTGAGGTCCCGTTTTAGAGATTTAGGGGAAGGCTTTATATAGTATTCTAATTAAGAAGACAAACATGGAAATTACCAATCAAACACAAAGAAGGAAAGCATATATCGCATGCAATCAAAATCGGCAAAGGAGAAGAAGATTCTCAAACCCTAGTTGGGTCTAGACGTATGAGAATCGAACCAAGAATCAATGATCCTTCCTTGTATGATGTATATAGACAAGACATCGTCCATATTCAACACAATCATAGTCGACCAAGCCAGATCGCGGAAGATAGTTCTTGCCAAAAAATAAGGCAAGAACGTAAGTAACATCACAAGCACGTATACACCATCGTAGTACCTCAAATTGGGTAATAGAACATTATAGAAAATACTTATATGACTCTTGTAAATTGGGTAATAATGCAAAAATGATATTTTGAAAGTATATAGGATATCTATAAAATATGAGGGCAATATTGGGTATCAACAGCTGTCCCACTTTACCCAGGAATGATGAAAGAGTTGCCGGGTAAAGAAAATGATGACCAATTTTATCCGAACGAACAAAGATGAGATGTTTTGGAAAAAAGGGGGCCGAACCCTGGTTATTGAGTTGCCTACATATTCTTGGTATTACGGGAATCAATCTGTCACGACCCAAAATTAACCCCTATCGTGATGGCGCCTATCGTGGAACTAGGCAAGCTGACTCATTTCCAAAACAAACTGATATTTTCATTTTAAAGATAATTTCAAGGTTATTTAACATAAAAACCTTCATAAAGGAGTTCCAATCAAAATAAAAGTGCGGAAGGAAAAGCCCGACATCGGGGTGTCACTGGTCATGAGCATCTACTACAATCTGTCTAACAATATCAAGGCTAACTCAGCCTGGAAAATAGCTAAATACAACTAGAGGATGATAAGAGGGAGAAGAGCAGGGGCTGTGATCGCCAAACAGCTACCTTGCTATCTCCAAGAAACATCTGTAACCAGAACACTCAATAACTGCTACCATGTCCAGCTACACCTGAATCTGCACACAAGGTGCAGGGAGTAGCTTGAGTACGCCAACTCAGTAAGTAACAACAATAAATAAAGACTGGGCAGTAGTGACGAGCAATAAAGCATATAACGTTTATATCATGAAATCTCAGTAAAGTACAACATGCTTTAAAAATCAGTGTTTGAATCGAATCATCTCGTTTAAACCCGGTTCCAGTAAAAATCATATAAAGATATTTTTCCAACAGTTTTTCAAACAAAGGCTCAATGCAAAGGTGAGCAAAACTGATGAAATCATAAACAGCCCCTAGGGCAAAACATCACTCATAAACAGCCCCTTGGCAAACCTCACAGTCACTCATGCCACTCGGGCATACCTCACAATCACTCTTGCCACTCGGGCATACCTCACAATCACTCATGCCTACCAGTCACTCAGCACTCGGCACCCAGCACTCGCACTCAGTAGGTACCTGCGCTCACTAGGGTATGTACAGACTCTGCAGGGGATCCTTCATCCCAAGCGCTATAATCTGCACGGACAACTCACATGCGATAATAATAAAGTATGTTGCAGGCGGGCAGCCCCGATCCACACTCATCCTCACCAATCAGGACCTCAGCCTCACACAATCATAAGTATGCTACAGGCGGGCAGCCCCGATCCACACCCATCCTCACCAATCAGGCCCTCGGCCTCACTCAGTCATAAATATCTCAAGCTACTCGGGACATTTCAGTAAAACAGGGCATTCGACCCAAAATATTTATATGCATCAAAATAGAGTCATAAAAACTGAGTTATGCGGTAAACAAGTATAAACATGACTGAGTATAGATTTTCCATCAAACACAATGAGAGGATGGTAAGAAACAGCCCCTAAGGGTCCAAACAGCATTGGCATAAGGCCCAAACATGGCATTCATCCCAATTTACAGAAATTCTTTCTAAAACATATAAGTATCAAATGGTTTCAACAAAGTATGCAACTTTACAGTTGCTACGGGACGGACCAAGTCACAAATCCCCAATAGTGCACGTTCACACGCCCGTCACCTAGCATGTGTGTCACTTCAAAATAGTAGAATGATACGAAATCCGGGGTTTCATACCCTCACGACTAGATTTACAATCGTTACTTACCTCAAACCGATCAAATCTCTACCCCGCAATAAAGCTCTTGCCTCTGGACTCGGCCTCCAAATGCTCCAAATCTATTCACAATCAGTATAATACCATCAATATACGCTAATGGAATGATTCTACAAGAAAAGATTCAAAATTAGACCAAAACCCGAAATTGGCTCACAAATTGCCTGTGGGGCCCACGTCTTGAAACCCGACAAAAGTTACAGAATCCGAAAGCCCATTCAACCACGAGTCTATCCGTATCAATTTTACCAAAATCCAACCTCAAATCGACCCTCAAATCTACAAATCTTATTTCCAAATTGCTAAGTTTCAATCTCCGATTTACACCTCAAAATCATGTAATCTAGTCGGATTATTCGATGATAATTCAATATTATGGAGTAGAAATAATCACAAGGGACTTACCTCAAGTTTGTCTTGAAAGTATATCAAAAACATCGCCTCTCCTCAAGCTCCAATTTGTCCAAAATTGCAAATGGGACGAAGTCCCTGTTTTTATAATTCTGCTCAGACAACCTCGGTTCTGCCTCGATCTTGGACTTCGATCGAGGTCCTCGATCCTGGTCCTCGATCCTGCTCCTCGATCCTGGCCCTCGATCCTGGTCCTCGATCCTGGCCCTCGATCCTGGTCCTCGATCTTGGCCCTCGATTTTGGTTCTCGATCCTAGGCCTTCGATCATGTCTTCGACCCAGCCTTCGACCGTGACCCTCGAACCTGGGCTCGATCATGGCTTCGATCATGGCCCTTGACTCTGGGCTCGATCTGGACTCAATTTCTGGGCTCGATTCTGGCAGAAGAAATTTCCAACAGAAGGAAATTGGAGCAGTTGTTGTAGTTCAATTTTTGATCCATTAACCATCCGAAACTCACCCGAGGCCCTCAGGACCTCTACCAAATATACCAACAAGTCCTAAAATATCATACGAACTTAGTTGAATCTTCAAACCACCTCAAACAACGCTAAAACCATGAATTATGCCCCAATTCAAGCCTAATGAACTTTGAAATTTCTAATTTCTACAAACAACTCCGGAACCTATCAAATCATGTACGATTGACCTCAAATTTTGCACACAAGTCCTAAATGACATAACAGAGGTATTTCAATTTTCAAAATCGGATTCCGACCCCGATATCAAAAAGTCAATCCCCCGGTCAAACTTCTCAAAAATAAAACTTTCGGCATTTCAAGCCTAATTCCTCTACGGACTTCCAAATAATATTTCGGACACGCTCCTAAGCCCAAAATTACCATACGGAGCTATTGGAATCATCAAAATTCAAATCCGAGGTTGTTTACACATAGGTCCATATCCGGTCCACTTTTCCAACTTAAAATTTTCAATTATGAGACTAAGTGTCTCATTTCACTCCGAGTTCCTTTCGGACCCGAACCAACTAACCCGATATAACATAATATAGCTGAATAATACAAAAAGAAGTAGAAATGGGAAAAACAGGGTTATAACTCTCGAAACGCCCGGCCGGGTCGTTACACAAGCCGTGTATAGTTCTGGATCCAACGGCGAACCAAAACTGATGGAGTTGTTATAAGAGTGGTCATGTATTTTCAAAGAGTAGCTTTTGGATATGACAGTTTCATGAGTAACGGATAATTTCAGGTGGATCTATGAATGCAAATTTGAACATTACAGATGTATATGGCAAATATTTGAGCGGTTACGAGATAAAGGATAATCAATTGCTGATCATTGGTTACATTTGAGATGATCGAAGGATGTGAACGTTGTGAATGGAAACCGGAGCGAGAATTGCTCCTATTTGTTGAACGTATGTAAGGCCCCATTACAATTTCCTAATGATTTAAGATTTTAAAGTGCGCCAACAATA
The DNA here is from genome assembly GCA_000715115.1 of Nicotiana otophora. Lineage (NCBI taxonomy): Eukaryota > Viridiplantae > Streptophyta > Magnoliopsida > Solanales > Solanaceae > Nicotiana > Nicotiana otophora. The sequence goes on along the minus strand of AWOL01S0006480.1, from coordinate 30,265 downwards.
TTTGGGAATAACGTATTCGAGTATTAAAGGAGATCCATGGGATAGAACCACATCATTTTGAAATAAAAATATATATTTAAGGTGTGTTGGAACATACTAAGGAGTTTTGTAAATGGTAAAAATTTGTATAGAACAAGTTGGATACATTAAGTGGAAAGGATGTCTCAATTAGCACAAGACCCGACTTCAAACAAATAGGACTCCTTAAATATAAATACTTAGGTGGTGATATACCTATCCAATTAAATCCCTCTAAGTCTAGTTTCTAACGCTTCAAACCGTTCGTCATTTGGACACTCCTATTATAAGTTATGACCAAATTACCAAACGTTGGCAGAAGGCGACACTACCGCGCCGCCCCATGCGGTGCGCCGGTGGGGATTTCCAGAATACTTCAAAATTTCGTTTGTAGGCATATTTTTCACTGTCGCAGCGCAACTGTGCAATTTTTGGGTTCTTATAACCCGACCCCATTTTGATAAATAGCCTTTGGGGGTCATTTTGAAGGGTTTCATCTGGTATTTTAGAGAGAGAAAGTGAAGACCTAGTCATTTGTCCATCAATTCTTATTCAAGGTTTGAAGATTTCACAAGGATCTTGCTAGGGTTTCAAAGAGGTAAGAATTTCTTCCCCCAATTCTTCAATTATGAGTTTGGAGTAAAAGATGGGGGATTAAGAGTATGATTTTTGGATACGAGAAATGTTATTTATCACATGCATGGGCTAGTAGGGATTGTGGGGAAGTTGTTGAACAATCTTGGGTAGTTTTGGTGTTGAATTAGTTAGGATGTAAAGAAAATCTTGTGGATGAACCTTGTAGTATAATTCGCACACCTAGTGTTTGATAAAATCCTCAAGTGAGTTGAAACTATGAAATTCTTCCTAATATGTGTTCAATTTTGCTATATCTCTAACTAGATCGAAGTGGCTAGGATTTCCGAAACGTTGTAGTAAAGTAAAAGACTTGAAGCAAGATACGTTGGCTAAACTTTCGTGTGAACATTATGAGGTGAGTTTTAACTCCTTTACATAATAATGTCATTAATGTACTATGATCACCCGTGGCTAGGACAAGTAAGCGATAGTATGAACATGAATTGTGGTCGTTTGCCAAAACGAGAATCATGAACTTAGCTAGTGACCTTAAGATGACAAAGAGGTGTATAATGAGGTGGAAAAGAGACGTCCTATGCTAAATGATAATGAATCTTAAGAAAAGAAATTAGGTCTGTGTACCATTGAAACCTAGTTAGTGATTTGCCATGCATGTGTTAATGTAATGAGCTATGTTTCTCCATGATGAATATGAATATGAAGTGTTCTAATAATCCGGGAATTTACGACCTTAAAAGTAGCGTTAGCCATGTCTCTTGAGATATATATGATTATGTGCATAGTTATGTGTTATGAATCCTATGGACGGTCTATGAAATGCATAGGAATATTGTGTTATGAATCTTATGGACGGTCTATAAAATGCATAGGTATATTGTGTTAGGAAATCCTATGGACGGTCTATAAAACGCATAGAAATATTGTGTTATGAACCCTATGGACGGTCTATACAACGCATAGGTGTATTGTGTTATGATCCTATGGACGGTCTATGAAACGCATAGGTATATTGTGTTAGGAAATCCTGTGGACGGTCTATGAAACGCATAGGTGCATTGTGTATGAAATCTAGATTAATACTAATTATTCAACAAATTTGATTGATTGATACGAGTTGATTTTCTGTTACGGTAAATTGATGTAACAATAGCCATTCCAATGGCTGCTTCAGTGTCTGCAATAGCTATAATAAAAATTGAGAAAATGTCTCCTTTTAATTGACGATTATCAAAAAAATCAGAAAATATTACAAAATTTATATTAACCGCATTCAATTTAAGTTCAAGACACATAAGGGCTCTAACCATATTTTGACTTGTGATCAATCCATAGATCCTGATAGAAAATAAATAGGCACTAAAAACAAGAACATGATCGAGAATCATTAAACAACTCCTTATCAATCTCGACTCCACCTAAAGAAAGTATAATAAGTATATAATAAGTATGGAACAAAGAAATATATTGGTACTAGATTGACTAGTATATAATNATAAATAGGCACTCAAAACAAGTACATGTTCGAGAATCATTAAACAACTCCTTATCAATCTCGACTCCTTTCAATATGAACAACAATTCAACCGATTTATTTAATTGACTAGTATATAACAAGTATGGAACAAAGAAATATATTGGTACTAGATTGACCTAAAGTCTTTCTATTTATACAACAGGAATTCAAATAGAATTGAAGGAAAATAAATGTGATAAGACAAAACAAAATTCTATTTGAATTCCAAGTTTTAATAGAAACTTTTTATTGACGAGCTACAGCAATTTCACCTATTAAAGCAACTAAAAGGATTATTGAAATCAGTTCGAATGGAAGAAAAAAATCTATTGATAAATGAATTCCAATTTGTTGACTATTACTTATAAAATCTTGCTCTATAATCTTGTTTGATCTTGTAGTACAAATAATCCTATACCATGACGTATCTAAAATAATAGTAATTAGTGAAATAAAAAGACTCATAAAAACCATCGAAANAATTCCATCTCCTACGGTCCAAAGATGAAAATCTTTGTAATATTCTGAACCATTCATGAACATCACAGCAAAAATGATTAAAACATTTATAGCTCCTACGTAAATAAGTAGCTGCGCAGCAGCTACAAAATAGGAGTTAGATAGAATATAGAATAACGATGTACAAACAAGAACCAATCCCAAGGAAAAGGCAGAATAAATTGGATTGGGAAGTAATACCACTCCTAGACCCCCTAATATAAGACCTGATCCTAGAAAAACTAAAAGAAAATCATGTATTTGTTCAGATAAATTTATTTTTTATAAAAATCAAAAACGAAAATTTTCATGACTTTATTGACCTGACCAGGAAAAAAGAAGTTTTTCAATTTTTTATGATACTTCTTAATTGTTAATTGAATGAAATTGCAATGGGTATGAATTGACATAGATACTTTTATTTCATTAGACCACTATTAATTCTTTATTCGCCGAACGAGTAGTTTAAACCTATCAATTTTTGATATCATTTATCTACTTTGAAACCATTACTATTATTATAACTATAATATAGAAATCTGTAATGTAGAAATCCGTTTTGTTTTCAATCTAAATTAAGCTAGGAGTCTCATTAACCAACCACTAGTTTGAATTGACCAAGAAAAAATATCATTCTTTTAGATCCGAACTAAGTCTTCGTAATTCGGAATTTCTTTTCGAATTTAAGGTTTATTCATTTTTTATTTGAGGTAAATTCAAAATTGTTCGAATTGTGTAATTATAAATTACTGACATTGGTAAGCGACCCAAAGCAATTTGATTATAATTCAATTCGTGACGATCATAAGTAGAAAGTTCATATTCTTCGGTCATTGATAAACAATTTGTTAGACAATACTCAACGCAATTACCACAAAATATACAGATTCCAAAATCAATACTATAATTAAGCAATCGTTTCTTTCGAATATCAGTTTTCACTTTCAATCAACAACGAGTAAATCTATAGGACATACACGCACACATATTTCACAAGCAATGAATTTATCAAATTCAAAGTTGATTCGGCCTCGGAAACGTTCCGATGTGATCATTTTTTCGTAGGGGTATTGAATAGTTACAGGTAAACAATTTGCGTGGGACAGGGTAATTATGAAACCTTGGCTGATATATCTGGTGGCTCGTATTATTTGTTGACCATAATTTATGAATTCAGTTATCATAGGGATCATATTTAGAATATCTATAAAAACGATTTTATGCTTGTTTCTTTCTCTTGTTTGAGACAAGTCGTGAATTTAGAATATTGTAGTTTTTTACAGTGAAAGAAGTTGAGACGAAGTTGTCAATAATAGATTACCTAGAGAAATTGGTAAAAGAAATTTCCACCCAAGATTTGATAGTTGGTCCATTCTCAGCCTCGGTAAAGTCTATCTTGTTGTAATAAGAATGAACAACAACAAATAAGTTTTGACTAATGTGATAAAGATACCAATTAGTGTTCCAAAGACTTTACCCCCTTTATTTATGCCAAATAGCTCAGTAACAAATATGTACGGAATAGAAAGATTCCAACCTCTCAAGTAAAGAACTANTTTGGCTAATGTGATAAAGATACCAATTAGTGTTCCAAAGACTTTACTCCTTTTATTTATGCCAAATAGCTCAGGAACAAATATGTACGGAATAGAAAGATTCCAACCTCCCAAGTAAAGAACTGTTACAAATAATGAAGAAACTAGTAGATTCAGATATGAAGCAATGTAAAATAAACCAAATTTGATACCTGAATATTCGGTTTGATATCCTGCTACTAATTATTCTTCTGCTTCTGGTAAATCAAAAAGTAATCTTTCACACTCGGCTAGAGAAGAAATTAGAAAAACGATAAATCCGATGGGTTGACGCCACAAATTCCACCCCCAAAAACCATATTTTAATTGCGCTTCCACTATATCAACTGTCCTTAAACTGTTAGATAATCATAGTCGATGATAACATCACTGTGCCCATCGCTATTACAGAACCGTACGTGAGATTTTCACCTCATACGGCTCCTCAGAGGTCACAAATAAATCTAAGGACCCTTTCATATTCTTTATCTTGATATGTTTGTCAGATAGAATTAAAAATCTATCCTAAGGTCCCAAATTAGACCAATGGAATTATGTTTGCTATATTTAAAACTAATAAATACGGGCTTCTGAATTGATCTCATCTTTTAAAAAATTTTATTTTTCTTTGTTGATTAATAACCTTATCATTAAATAAAATGCGCTTTATAGCAATATCACATATACATTTCAACCTCGAATTTTCAATTACGAAAACAATTAGAGAGTCCATCAGTTCATGAATCATGACAAAACATCTCTCTCTCGAAATAGAAATCAAAATGGAATTATAGGAAAGAAAGAATAAAAACAAAAAAAGAAAAACAAAAGAAAAAAAAGACATCCCCCCTTTTTGCTTTTGCAATTAGATTCTTTTCTTTCTATTTCTATTTTATTTCATTCCTATTCTCCTTTCTCAGAAAAAGGGCCTTTAACCAAAGTAAAAGATTACTTCGTTCTTGATAGTTATTTACTTACTCAGTGGATAGGAACATACTCTGGATCAGAATCATGGGGAATACTTCTTGATCATTTCTACGAATGTAAAGCCCCAATTTGAATTCCTTTTATGTACAGAAATATCCTCTTGGATAACTTACATAATTTCAATTACTAATCCTTTGTGTATCTTGGTCTTCCTAACCATCCACTCATTTTTTCTTTTAACCTCCCGTTGTGAAAATCCATCTATGGTAATAGACAGTAAAAACTCCATACAGTTGATCTTTTGAATCCGCTTCAAGCTATCATAACAATTCACCAATCTTGGGGTAAACAATCTCTATTGCTTATGTTTACTTTTTANGTTGATCTTTTGAACCCGCTTCAAGCTATCATGACAATTCACCAATCTTGGGGTAAACAATCTCTATTGCTTATGTTTATTTTTTTCACCATTTGATTCTTGTACATAGGAAATGAGACTCAACCTTTTTACTGCAAATTTAGAAGCCGTTTTCTTTCACTCATATAACTATCTGGTTTAGTTCATCAACCCAAATGCTGAATAAAAATGAAAATATATATATTCAATCAAATCTTTTTATCTTTGTTTCTAGAAAGAAAAGAATTTGGAGAAATTTTAGGTCTCACTGAATCACACGTAGAGATATTGATAATATACATAGAGCTAATGGTATTTCATAACTAATTGATTGAGAAGCTGGCCGTAGACCACCTAAAAAGGAATATTTATTATATGATTCATATCTCGACATAAGAAGTCCAATGGGAGCAATACTTGAAATAGCAATCCAGAAAAAAAAAACACCAATACTAAGATCGGCTAGAACAAGGTGATCACCAAAAGGAATTACTGAATAACTTAGAAAGATGGATATTACTGGTATGGATGGTCCGATACAGAATAAACGAGTATCTCCTATAGATGGAATAAAGTTCTCTTTCAAAAGTTGTTTTGTCCCATCTGCTAGAGCTTGAAGAATTCCTAAAGGGCCAGCATATTCAGGTCTGATACGTTGTTGTATTCCTGCAGATATTTCTCTTTCTAACCAAACAATTACTAGTACACCTATTGTGATTCCTAATACAATAGTCAAAATAGGAAAAAGCATCCATATGATCTCATAGACTTCTTTTAAGGATTCCAATTTGGAAAAAGAATTGATAGTTTCTATTTCTGTTATATCAATTATCATTTCAACGATCAACTTCTCTGCTATGAACCACGGTGTTAGGGGTTCGAATCCCTCCTCGCCCACAACTGGCCCAAAAGGGAAGTACCTTTCCCTTTGGTGGTAGGAAAATCATGATCGGAATAGCGAACCAAAAGCTATGGAACTTGGGTATGGGTCTTTTGTCGAAATAGAATGGCTTTTCTTTTCTCTTTTTATTTATTATTTATCGTGAATGGAGGAATCATTAAACACAGTATGCCCGATCAGCATATTTTTTTGTCTTACGCCCCGTAACTCTTCCTCAGCCAGTCTTGGGTAGAATAGCAGAGCAAGTATTAGTAGCATAACAAAAAAGCCTTCCTCGTCATTAATATCTTTGCTCGCGGCAATTGTGACCTATCGGGAGAATTGATGATTGTATCAAAGATGCAGTGCTAGTACATCTGAGACTTCTTAATTGGCTAGTTATCAATAGCCCTACCCCAGGTCTATGGAACAAAGGATTATCTCGGACCTAGACCGAGGTATTGATGGTGATTTTCTAATCTCGCAGAACAGAATGTGATACGATGAGATAGAATGCAATAGAAACAAAAATAGGGAACGGGTTACCTATCTTAACGGGCAAAGCGAGCCCCTTTATTTCTGAATTCTTTAATTCAGAATCAATCAAATCTCCCCAAGTAGGATTCGAACCTACGACCAATCGGTTAACAGCCGACCGCTCTACCACTGAGCTACTGAGGAACAACAGGAGATTCGATCTCATAGAGTTCAATTCCCGTTCCCAACCCATGACCAATATGAGCTCGAAGCTTCCTTCGTAACTCCCGGAACTTCTTCGTAGTGGCTCCCTTACATGCCTCATTTCAGAGGGAACCTCAAAGTGGCTCTATTTCATTATATTCCATCCATATCCCAATTCCATTCATTTAATATCCCTTTGGTGTCATTGACATAACAGATGTCGTTTCTAGTCTATCTCTTTCTATTTCTTTTCTATATATGGAAAGTTCAAAAATCATCATATAATAATCCAGAAATTGCAATAGAAAAGAAATAAGGGAGGTTTGTGATGATTTTTCAATCTTTTCTACTAGGTAATCTAGTATCCTTATGTATGAAGATAATCAATTCGGTCGTTGTGGTCGGGCTCTATTATGGATTTCTGACCACATTCTCCATAGGGCCCTATTATCTCTTCCTTCTCCGAGCTCTGGTTATGGAAGAAGGAATCGAGAAGAAGGTATCAGCAATAACTGGTTTTATTACGGGACAGCTCATGATGTTCATATCGATCTAGAATGCGCCTCTGCATCTAGCATTGGGTAGATCTCATTCAATAACTATCCTAGCTCTACCATATCTTTTGTCTCATTTCTTCTGGAACAATCACAAACACTTTTTTGATTATGGATCTACTATCAGAAATTCAATGCGTAATCTCAGCATTCAATGTGTATTCCTGAATAATCTCATTTTTTAATTATTCAACCATTTCATTTTACCAAGTTCAATGTTAGCCAGATTCGTCAACATTTATCTCTTTCGATGCAACAGCAAGATCTTATTTGTAACAAGTGATTTTGTTGGTTGGTTAATTGGTCACATTTATTCATGAAATGGCTTGGATTGGTATTAGTCTGGATACGGAAAAATCATTCTATTAGATCGAATAAGTACATTCGATCTAATAAGTACCTTGTGTTAGAATTGAGAAATTATATGGCTCGGATCTTTAGTATTCTCTTATTTATTACTTGTGTCTACTATTTAGGCAGAATACACTCACCCATTCTTACTAAGAATTTGAAAGAAGCCTCNCTCGGATCTTTAGTATTCTCTTATTTATTACCTGTGTCTACTATTTAGGCAGAATACCCTCACCCATTCTTACTAAGAAACTGAAAGAAGCCTCAAAAACAGAAGAAAGGGTGGAAAGTGAGGAAGAAAGAGATGTAGAAATAGAAACAGCTTCCGAAATGAAGGGGACTAAACAGTAACAAGAGGGATCCACTGAAGAAGATCCTTATCCTTCTCCTTCCCTTTTTCGGAAGAAAGGTGGGATCCGAACAAAATCGATGAAACGGAAGAAATANGAAAGAGATGTAGAAATAGAAACAGCTTCCGAAATGAAGGGGACTAAACAGGAACAAGAGGGATCCACTGAAGAAGATCCTTATCCTTCTCCTTCCCTTTTTTCGGAAGAAAGGTGGGATCCGGACAAAATCGATGAAACGGAAGAAATCCGAGTGAATGGAAAGGACAAAATAAAGGATAAATTCCACTCTCACCTTACAGAGACAGGCTATAACACTAGTAATTGTGAGGATTCTTATCTGAATAATAATAACACGGGGAATCCAGAAATTTTTAAATTGCAACTGCTTGATAAAAAATAAAAAAAATAAAGACCTCTTCTGGTTTCAACAACCTCTTGTGAGTCTTCTTTTCGATTATAATCGATAGAATCGACCATTTCGCTACATAAAGAATAATCAATTTGAACATGCCATAAGAACGAAAATGTCACAATATTGTTTTTACACATGTAAAAGTGATGGAAAACAAAGAATATCTTTTACATACCCGCCAAGTTTATCAACTTTTTAGAAAATGATAAAAAGAAGGATACCCCTAATGTCACTCCAAAAAACGCTCCCTAATAAAATGGACAATCAGTGGATTTCTACCAACAAAGAAAAAAGTAATAATCTGAATAAGAAATTTTTAAATCGACTTGAAGTTCTAGACAAGGAATCTTTTTCTCTCGATATACTCAAAACAAGGACTAGATTGTGTAATAATGATAATAAAAATGAATACGTGCCTACAATGTATGATCCTTTGTTAAATGGACCATATCAAGGAACAATCCAAAAAAAAATTCATCTTCAATCATAAACAATACTTCGCTAGAAAATTTGAAAGAGAGAGTTAGAATAAATAGGATTCATACTATCTTTCTTCCGAATACTGATTACCAAGAATTTGAACAAAAAGTGGATACGGTTGATAAAAAACCATTATCAACAGAAATTGACGAGTTCTTAATTTTAATTAATGAATTTGGTAACAAACCAAAATCGAGTTTAAATTTGAAAGAGCTTTCTTTATTTTCAGACCAAGAACAGGGAAGAGTGAATTCAGAAAAAAGAACTAAATTTGTAAAATTTGTATTCAATGCAATTGATCCTAATGGGACAACATCTGAAAAAAAATCGATTGGAATAAAAAGAATCAGTAAAAAAAATACCTCGCTGGTCACATAAATTAATTATCGAATTGGAACAACAATCGGGTGACTATCAAGATGGCGTACCACTGGATCATCAAATTCGTTCAAGAAAAGCCAAACGTGTAGTAATGTTTACTGCCAACAACCATAAGAACGATCCTGATACTAAAGATACTGATACCGCAGATCAAGATCAAACAAAGGAAGTGGATTTAATACGCTATTCGCAACAACCAGATTTTCGGTGAGGTATAATCAAAGTCTCTATGCGGGCTCAAAGGCGCAAAACAGTTATTTGNCATTAGTATGAAATCGAATCGCCTTGAAATATTTCTTATTTCTTATCGATTCCTGTCAAAAAGGAACAATTGGAATAGAGGATTCATATCTTTTGTTTTTTTCTTAAAAAAAAAAATAAGTTTTTATGTTATTTCGTACTATACAATTCTTTTCTTTGTGGGATCTTTTTCCCATGAGAGGTAATGAGAAGAATTCTAGAATGGATTGCTACCTATGCCTAGATCACGGATAAATGGAAATTTTATTGATAAGACCTTTTCAATTGTAGCCAATATCTTATTACGAGTAATTCCGACAACTTCAGAAGAAAAAGAGGCATTTACCTATTACAGAGATGGTGCGATTTGATTTTTTTTTATTTCATATTTATTCATTTCTCTCAGTCTTACGAGGAGAAAAACACGTGATTCGAGAAAATTTTTGAAAAAAAAAATCTACGCTTTTTGAAGGTGAAGTTTGGAAATAGAACAATTCCTTCTGTCGTGTATCCTCGATTAATGCAACCTCAGATGCTATGTTTCGATTCTCGATTCTAGTATTAAGCGAAAGGTTACGCCTAGAGGTTATGTATTACGGGTCAATCCTACTCTACTAGCGCTAATAGGCAGCATAGGGGAAGAAGCACTACACCTAGGAATCAACAACATGAAAACTTTGTTCTAAGTCAGCCCTTTCCTTAGCGGGCTTGGGACTAAAAGAATGGTTGGGACAACAAACATCCATCTCGTTCGTCCTTTGGATACCCGTATAACCATCGAAGGCTATTGAAGTGACTAATTCCTGGAAATTAGGAGGCGTTAAAAACAAAAAAATTGTTGGACTTATCTTATCATTTCTATCTAGTCCCAATAGGCTTGATGTTAAGAAAGAATCTCTTGCAGGAAGGTTGGCTAAAGATTTCTTGTAAAAACACTAGCCCTGCTGAGTTCATAATGAGAATATTTTTATCGTTGAATCCTTTTTGATTCTATGTATTATTCTCATTATGCATCATAAGGGAGGAGCCGTATGGGGTGAAAATATCATGTACGGTTCTAGAACGGAGATTCTTTCAATTGAATGACGACCGTAACGGATGTCGGCTCAATCCGAAGGAAATTACGCCGAAGCTTTGCAGAATTATTATGAAGCGATGCGACTAGAAATTGATCCTTATGATCAAAGTTATATACTCTATAATATAGGGCTTATCCACACAAGTAATGGAGAACATACGAAAGGTTTGGAATATTATTTTCTAGCACTAGAACGAAACCCATTCTTACCACAAGCTTTTAATAATATGGTCGCGATCTGTCATTACGTGCGACTATCTCCACTATAGAAAAAAAAAAAGAAAAATCTAGTAAAGTAACTGTCACGGCCCGCACCGACGGGACCGTGATGGCACCTAACATTTCACTTGCTAGGCAAGCCAATGTTAGAAAATTATTTAACCAATTTCTTATTTTCATTCAGTAAATAACAATAATTAACTAAGTTGAAGTATAAAAGGTGCGGAATTTTATAAAACTGTATAAATTACTACCACTCGGATTTGGAGTCACAATTCACGAGCATTCTAGAATTTACTACAAGTAATAATCTGAAATAAATACAACTGTCTAAATGAAAGAAAACAACAGTGACATAAAAGGTAGACGGGGACTTCAAGGTCTGTGAACCCCGACAGATTCACCTTGAGTCTCCGGACGGCGGACCAATAGAAAAATATCGATCAACCTGAGCCGGTATCAAAGTCTACACAGAAAGTGCAGAGTGCAGCATCAGTACAACCGACCCTATGTACTGGTAAGTGTCGAGCCTAACCTCGGCGAAGTAGTGACGAGGCTAGGACAAGACACCCACATATAACCTGAACAGTATAATCATACTAGTGGCAACAACAATAAATAAAGAAATAACACTGAGATAATGGGAAGGGAACATACAGTAGGGGAATACAACATAAAGAGTGAGAACAATGAAAAGACAGAATTAAACCGAAAATACTTAAGCGAACTGAGCAACTAAAACAGCAAGGAAAACTGCATGGCATCACCCTTTGTGCTTTTACTCTCCACCTTACCAAATAAAGAAATAGAACAGCACGGCATCACCCTTCGTGCATTTACTCTCAATCTCACCGAATAAATAAATAGAACGGCACGACATCACCCTTCGTGTATTAAACCTCTCATAATATACACGGCATCATCCTTCATGCTTTAAATCTCTCATAATATACACGGCATCACCCTTCGTGCTTTAAACTTTTCCTCACAATATAAATAATGCATGCACGATATCACCCTTCGTGCTTTACACTCCTCCTCACCAATCACAGAATCAATAACAACGGATAGAGAGAAGTTTCACAAAGAAATCAATATTTCATCAATGATTACTTTCACAATTTAACATCTCAACCTCGAATCACTATTCACAATTTTATTAACCTTGGTAGAACCGGATACAAGTCTCCCAATATTTCAACAACAACAATAAGTATGGATAACAAGATTTAAGACTACAAATTT
>AWOL01S0006477.1:0-36009 GCA_000715115.1 Nicotiana otophora | reverse complement strand
GGGGGGGGGGGGGGACAAGATTAACGGGGTCACCTTTTCAATGGCAAAGAAGACTAAGGTATCGATAACTCACAGCAAAAGACTCCGGGAGGACGATATCACTTTCACGGAAGAAGACGCAGACGGATTGCTGTTACCAGACAACGACGCACTGGTAATCTCTTTAAATGTGTTGGATTTTAAAATTAAGCGTGTTCTAGTGGATCAGGAAGTTCAACTAATATCATACAATAGAGAGTATTGGAACAAGCTAAACTCACCGAAAGCATTATTTCGGCGGCAAAACTCCTCGCTGGATTCAACCTTGCGAGCGTGACGACCCAGAGAGAGATCTTGTTGCTCACGAATGCTAAAAGAGTAATGAAAACAACTCTCTTCGAAGTAGTGAATGGTGATATGGGATACAACATCATCTTTGGAAGGCCATGGTTACACGAGATGAAAGTTGTACCTTCGATGTATCACCAATTGCTGAAGTTCCCAACGCCCGAAGGAATCAAGCAGATAAGAGATGACCAACCAGCAGCGGCATAGCAATTACAGGAACTGACACATACTCCTGAGTTAGAAGAGGTTATTCCAGGGGAAGAATCGTCAAAATAATATCAGGTGCCGAGATATTTCCAAGTTCTAGAAGAAACGGACACAACGAAATCTACGACAGAGGAACTAGAGCAAGTGTCATTATTCGAAGAATTCTTAGAAAGCAAATTTCACTTGGGAACAGGACTGCACCCAGAGCTCAGGTCTGGTTTTATTGAATTCCTTAAAATTAACACTGATTGTTTTGCATGGTTGCACGAGGATATGACAGGTATCCCGACGAAAATAGTCATGCACAAGCTAAGTCTGGATCCCAACGTACCACCAGTATGACAAAAGAAGTGCCCTATTGCCGAGGCCAGGAATAAATTCGTCAAAGAAGAGGTAACCTGCTTGCTTAAAATCAGTTCGGTTAGAGAGGTAAGATATCCAGACTAGCTAGCCAATGTAGTAGTAGTTCCTGAGAAGAACAATAAATTTTGTATGTGTGTAGATTATAAAGATCTTAATAGGCGTGCCCGAAATATTCGTTTCCACTGCCAAATATCAATCAGATGATTGATGCCACGGTCGGGCACGAACTGATGAGTTTCCTTGATGCTTATTCTGAGTACAACCAAATTAAGATGAACCCGGAAGATCGGGAAAAGACTTCATTTATAACAAATTTCGGTACATATTGTTACAATGTAATGCCTTTCGGGTTGAAAAACGCCGGAGCCACTTATCAACGGTTCGTAAATAAGATATTTGAAAAGCAAATAAGAAAGACCATGGAAGTTTATATAGATGATATGCTCGTTAAATCTTTGAATGCAGGTGACCACCTTAAGCATTTGCAAGAAACATTCGATATCTTGAGGAAGCATAACACGAAACTTAACCCCGAAAAGTGCGCATTCGGGGTCAGTTTGGGTATGTTCCTGTGATTTCTGGTCTCACAAAGGGGAATTAAGGTAAACCCCGACAAAATTAAAGCCATAGACGACATCCCAGACAAATTATCAAATGTGACGGAAGTCCAAAGACTCACGGGAAGGTTAGCAGCTTTGAGAAGGTTCATTTCTCGATCGTCGGAAAAATGTCATCACTTCTTTACATTGCTAAAAAGAAGAACAATTTCAAATGGACGTCGGAGTGCCAGTAGTCTTTGAGGGACCTGAAAAAGTACTTGTCAAGCCCTCTATTGCTCTCGAAACTAGAAGAAGGCGAAATATTGCTAGTTTACCTCGCGGTTTCAGAAGTTGCGATAAGTGCGGTTTTAGTCCGGGAGGACGAAGGTACATAGATTCCTATTTATTATGTTAGCAAAATTTTAACGGGCAGAAACTCGCTACCGACATTTGGAAAAACTGGCCTTAGCTCTCGTAGTCGCCACTCGAAAGCTGAGGCCCTATTTTCAATGCCACCCAATAGTTGTGGTGACTACTTTCCCTTTGCGGAACATCCTTCATAAACCCGAGCTCTCAGGCAGATTGGCCAAATGGGTCATCAAAATGAGCGAGTTCGATATAGAATATAAACCGAGGACTGCAATTAAGTCACAATTCTTGGATGATTTCGTGGCCGATTTTAGTCTGGGACTGCTGCCTCTGGCAACCAAGGAGGCAGTAATGGTGTCGGAATCGACATAAGGGGTTTGGACCTTATTTACGTACGGAGCCTCGAACATAAAAGGGTCCGGGCTCAGAATAGTTTTAATCACGCCTTCGAGGGAAACCTTAAGGCAAGCCATCAGCACGATCCCTTTAACTAATAATGAAGTAGAGTATGCAACTTTGATTAAAGGGCTCGAATTGGCCCGGGGACTTGATTCCGAGGTTATCAAAATCAAATGTGACTCACAACTGGTGGTAAATCAGGTTTACGGGATCTTTGATACCAAAGAAGAACGTATGCAACAATACGTGGTAAAGGAAAAGACTCTTTTGGCACGATTTCGTGAGAGGTTAATCACTCATATCCCGAGAGAGGATAATGCAGAAGCGGATGTATTAGCAAACTTAGGTTCATCAATGTAAATAAAGGGACCGGAGTCTGGAACGGTAGTACAACTGATGAGCTTAGTCCTTGATACAGGTGGTTACTATGAGGTGAATTCTGCTAGTCTGATCTGGGACTGGAGAAACGAAATAATCAACTACCTCGAGCACAAACAGTTGTCCGACGATCCCAAAGCATCACGGGCGTTACGCACCAAAGCTACACGTTATAGCTTCAGGAAAGGTCAATTGTATAGAAAATCTTTCCAAGGCCCACTGGCCCAATGTTTAGGAGCGTCAGAAGCTGACTATGTCATGAGAGAACTCCACGAAGGATATGTGGCAATCACTTAGGCGCAGAGTCTTTGGTGCTGAAATTGGTACTGGTAGGATATTATTGGCCTCGCAAGGAACAAAACGCCAAAGATTTCATACGAAAATATGATAAGTGTCAACGCTATGCATCACTAGTACATCAACTGGCAGAACCCTTACATTCGATTCTGTCCCCATGGTCATTCATGAAATGGGGGATGGACATCGTCGGACTGCTGCCACCGGCTCCCGGAAAGGTAAGGTTTCTTTTAATTTTGACTGATTATTTTTCTAAATGGGTGGAAACAGGTTCTTATCAGAAGATCGGAGAACGTGAAGTGGTAGATTTCCTGTGGAAAAATATAATTTGCAGGTTCGGAATATCAAAAGAGATAGCATGCAACAATGGGCCACAGTTTATCGGTGCAAAAGTTACAAAGTTCCTAGAAGACTTGAAAATAAAGAGAATCACATCTTCGCCTTATCATCCGAGCGCAAACGGTAAAGCAGAGTCGACAAACAAAGTGATCTTTCAAAACCTCAAGAAAAGGTTGGAAGCAGCAAAAGGCAAATAGCCCGAAGAATTGCCCGGACTTCTATGGGCCTATCGAACAACGGCCAAATCAAGTACAGGAGAAACTCCTTTTCCCTCGTATACGGTGTTGAAGCCATGATTCCGGTTGAGGTGGGCAAACCCACTTTGAGATATTCTCAGACAAATCAAAAATCGAACAAAGAAGCAATACTAATCAACTTGGAACTGCTCAAGGGACGCAAGGACTTGGCGCATGTGAGAATAGCAGCTCAAAAGCATAGGATGGAGTGGTATTACAATCAAAGAGCCAACTTCTATTTTTTCAAAGTAGGAGACTTGGTTCTAAGGAAAGTAACACAAAATACGCAGGAGCTCAACGCGGGAAAGCTAGGTCAAACGTGGGAAGGTCCCTACCGGATTTCAGTTGTCACTGGGAAAGGTTCATATGAGTTGGAGAACCAGAATGGGGACAAATTGCCCAGCAACTGGAACGTGGCACACCTCAAAAGATATTATTGCTGATGAACGACGCTCAAACAGGAAGTATGTGTTGCACTCTTTTTCCCTTTATTCAGTTTTTATCCCAATTGGGTTTTTCTAGCAAGGTTTTTAATGAGGCAGCGACAGAAAGCATACTACGAACAAGGAAAACGAACAAGACCTTAGGTAATCTTTGGTTCGATAGAAAATTCCCAACAGCATACTACGAAGACAACAACAGTAAGACCTTTGATAGCAAGGCAAACGAACAAGCTTCCCATCGGGGACAATTAGGTAATCTTTGGTTCGATAGCAAATTCCCATCGGGAAGTTCCGAACAGAGGTTACCCGAACGTTCACGGGCACAAACCGCAAGAGGACTGTTAGGTATTATTTTGCTCGATAACATGGATTCCTAAGGGGAAACAAGATATGTTGCCGAGTGAAGGATTACCTAGCAATTCATTGGTGGGACACTCGAAGATACAAGACTTCCAGTGTTCGAATTTGCATTCTTCGCATTCGAACAGTAGGGGGAATGATATGAGGATACAACAACATTAACTGCCACGTCAACCAGGAATGAAAATCCGAAAACAAAATACATCATCGGGACCGAGGACTGCGCAGCCAGCCCGTAGAAACAAGTAATGACAATTTCTTTTCTACATAGCAAAATGCTTATGTAATTTCTGAAAATAGAAGGAATAAAATGAAATCCTTTTGCTTTTATCTTGTTTCTTGTCTGAACGATGAACTAACTTTGTCATTTGAAAGTTAAACAAGTACTTCAAATGTTAGTGTCATAATGAACAGGAGACGTCATCTTCAAGAGCACCGTAAACATAAGAGGGCCATCTCTTATAAAAACCCTCACGTTAAAGGGTTGGTTCCGGAAGAATCAATGCCCGAAATCCAAAATGCCATCGGAGAAAAATACACCCAAAGTCGTATATGAAAAGGACGCAAAAGGAAAACTTGCACAAATATTCATAGAAACCCTCACGTTAAAGGGAAACTTGCGCAAATAATCATAAAAACCCTCACGTAAAAGAGATAATACTCGAAGCCAAAATGCTTCAAATAAAAGGCATCCAAGACTACACATAGTAAAGCGCAAATTAAACAACATGCGCAGAATGCTTGAGTAAGTGCAAAAGTTAAAGGCTTGCATAGATATTCAAATGAAAGTAAGACTCAAATGACACTTGAACAAAACAATATGTCTTTATTTACAAGAACATGCCAAAATGTTACACGTACAAAATGGGAAAGAAAAAAAAAGAAAAGCTAGACTACAGTGCCTCCGGAGTCAGGAGGAAGAGAAGTATCCGCATTGCCGGGAAGGGTAGGTGGTTCCGCCGATGGCTCAATGCTTTCCCAAGTTTGGTCTTCGGCCTCATTGCCTTCCGATCCTTCTTCAGTTTTTGAAAACTTGAAATCGGAATCAGAAGAACCTGGAGCATCAGACTGCACCGGGAGTCCATTTTTTGCAGCCAACTCAAGCTCTCGGGCCTTAGCAATTTCGGCATCAATGTCAATAATACTAGCTTTGGTCTCTTCCAAGCTTTTTCTCCTCATGCTATACATGAAATATGTTTTTTCAACAATGAGGGAAGTCGCTCGGTGCTTGAGTTCTTCTTTGAGTTGAGTAACCTCGGCGAAAAGGTTTTTCTGGGCGGATCTAGCAGATTTGAGGCTGACGTCGAGCTCGCGGATAGTTGAACTAAAGAGCCTATTATGCTCAATGGTTTTCCTGTACTTTTCTTCTAGCTGGGCATGTTTCACCTCCGCAGTAGCAAGCTCTTCACTTTTAGAGTTCAAGACTGCCTCCAAGTTAATCACTCTTTCCGCGGAGGCAGCCTCACGGTCAGCTCCAACAAGAACAACGTTCTGGACTTTTGCCCATTTGGCCTTGGCCTCATCAAAATTAACCCTCAGCAGCCCAATTTCTTGGCTAAGGGTTACCACTTCTTTCTCGCTTTGCTGCAAATGAGTCTCCAAAACAACGGCCTCAGCAGGCCTAGTTTCCAGTTCTGAGAGGCGGAGAACAATCTGGTCCCGTTCCGCCAAAAGCTGATCCCGTTCAGAAGTAAGTTCTTCCTTATCACGAATCAACCTTTGAAGGCCCCCAGAAGCAAGAAATTTGGCCTATAAAATAAGAAGAAGTGAAATTTAGAATACATTCGTTCAAAGTAGAAGAAATAACAGAGGAAAGAAGGACTGTACCGATGCGGCGTTATGCATAACATTGTTCAACAAACACTCTCCCGAGAGTGTCTGAATCTTTTCCCAGTCCTTTTCTGAAGCCAAAGGCTTCAGGTAATTAGCAAGCTCTACCGACCGCGATAGCAGGTTGCACCCGGTAGAGAACGAAAGAGTGATGTTCCTCCTCCTTTGTGGATCTTCAAAAGTAGCAACATAATTTTGCCCCAAGTTCCCATGAACTAGGGACTGTGTAAGAGGAACACCTTCTTCATGGTCAGGTGCGGCCGATGGAGATGGTGTAGCAACGGTTGGTGGAAGTGTAGATGAAGATGGAAATGATGTAGCAGTTGCTGGTGTTGGTGAAGGTGGAGATAAAGCTGATGGAGTTGAGGAGTGAGAAGCAGCTGCATCAAATGCAGTGCTGGTTGTTTGATGCTTGCCAACCAAAGACAGCAAGGACCCAGTACTCAGCCCCGTAGCACCGGTTGCAGCAATTGGGGCCCTAAAACGGGAGTTGGCATATTCTACCAAATCAGATTCTCCCCAAAGTGCCGAGACATCATCTTCAGTTGGTGTAACTATCTCAACAGGTCGAGCATCCTGTTGAGATGATGAGGATCATCGCCTTCTGTGTAAAGAAGCTCCCTCATCAACAACTTCTTCATCAATCATCACGGTGTCTACGACCGACCCAGAAAACGGACCAGTCATTATCGCCACCGGAGATGATTCATGGGCATCAACCTTTGCCCTTTTATTCTTTTTCCCAGTCGCGGAGGAGCGTCTTCTCTTTGTTTGTTTATCCTCTGGTCGGGGACTCCGTGAAGAAGTATTTGCACCCGAAACAGGCCTGGAGATACCTGTTCGAGTAAGTGCTTCCTGAAGCAGCCTCGCTGTATCTGCAGGATCAGCCAAAACGCCCTCCTCGGGGACAGCAACAGAGCCCGCAGGTAGACCTAATTCCATGAACAAAGTCAGAAGGGTTCAACCAAGTGCTTCATATACAAAATTTGAGGCAAGGTAAATTAGAGTTACCAAGATTTTTGGCCTTCCACCCGTATTTAAGGGCCAATTCTTTCCACAAACGAGTTTCGGGCATCGTAATGTCCAAAATCTTCTGAACCCACCAGTTCAAACCTTCCACCACCGGTGGGAGCCATTGAGTTGCTGAAACATGCAAAGGGTGAAGAGATGATATGACCATAGAAGAATATCTAGTAAGAGGAATATTATACAAAGAACTTACGAGTATGGTTCCAAGCAACCAGAAAGGATGAAGACGTTGTCGGAATGATGTCGTTGGTGGCAACTGCAACAAACCGTTCCATCCACCCACGATCGTTGTCATCATCCATGCTAGACAACAAAGCATGATGGCCATGCTTGCAAAGGTTTATCATTCCCTCGCGGAAGAGTTTGGGGGAATAGAGATTCATCACATGAGCGAAGGTTAGCTCCTCCCCAGTTTCTTGGCACAAGCGTCAGAGGTAGGCGATCATTCTCCACACTGAAGGACTTACCTGTGCCAAACATACCTGATAGCGAAGGCAAAACTCCACAATCACGGAATCAAGCTCTCCGCTCAAAGAAAACACACCCAACGTAAAGGGATACATGAAAAAGTATGTAAAACCTTCCTTGGAAAGGGTCACTCGCTCCGATAGATCAGGAGCGATAATTTTCAACTAAATGAGTGGTAGTCCTCCTTCACCGCAGGAATACTGGAAGGACGAATGGAAGAAGGATACCTACTAACAGCCCATGTACGAGGGTTAGCAGTATGAAATTTCTCTTTAAAATCCTTCGAAGTACTAAGCCTTCTTGGCATGATGGAATCCACTGTTGGAGGAACGGAATCCTCGGTTTTGTTCTTATTCTTTGTAGAACCACCACGTTTGGAGGAAGAAGCCATTGGAAAAGAAGAAGGTAAAAGAGTTTGTGTTTGAAGAAAATTAGAAAAAAAATTGAAAACAAGGATGCAAATCAGAAGCTCGAGCAATTGTGAAACGCAAAGGAAAAGAAAGTTGCGTATAAGTAAAATTTTGGCGGCTAAATTCATTTCCATGAATACCTCGATAATCGGAAAAAGCTGTGTTGAATCATGGGATGACGTGTGTTCGGGACATTAAATGCGGAGAGACGTGCGTCTAATCAACCGTCAGAGACCTTCAGAGGGAATTATAGTAATTCCCGCCAAAAAGATATTTCCACCAACTTTCCGGTAACACAAAGTTATGTCACCGGGAAGCAGGGGGACTATCTGTATAGGGTAAAATATGATATGACACGTGGCTGACTAAAAGGAGGACACGTGGAATCCGAGATGGAATGGCTGAAGGCCGAACACAGTCATTGCGCTTGTCACCAGAACATATAACGTTCATAAAAATGTATTAAATGCTCTGCGTCCGGTAGCATTTACTAAGGAATATTCTACATCATTAAGAGCGGCGATCCGTTACAAAGAATTTGACATTTATACTCAACGTTATATCTTCATCAATGACCCTCATACAATGGCGAGCCACCTTATAGGAAGGGGTGTCAAATGACACCCATTCGCGAAAAAAATACACTGTGTAGATAGGTAAAATAAATAAATTATATGTATATATATTATGTATTGACTCCCCTTAATTTCCTGGTATGTTTACTTTTATATATTTTGACACTCCTTAATCAAAATTCTGGCTTCGCCACTACCCTCATAATTGGCATTAAAGGAGGGCATGGTCCTAAGACCCTTTTCCTTAGGCATAACTATAAATAGTGAGCTCAGTTACCATTGTAAACACGAATTTCTGGCAAGAACATATACTATATTCTATACAAAACTTTATACAATTTCACTCTCTTACTTTCTGATCTCATCATTGTTGTGTTCGGAAACCGTGTTCACGGAATTACTATCTTTGCTATTTCATCTACATTACAAGGCTAAGTACTGTGTATTTCTTCGATCATTATATTATTTCAGGATCAAATTAGTTCACTTGTCTAGAAACCACGTATAAATTCAACTGTACCGTTTTATGCGTAAACATTTACCTATTATCTTATTATACAAATAACTTTTACACTTTAGTGCATAAAAGCCTAAACTCTTATTTTGTAGGGATCAAAACGAGGTAAACGTTTTAATCAAACTAATTTGAAAGATTTATTTCAATCAACAAAAATGGGGTGAAAACAAGTGAGCACCCAATCCTGAACAGTCTATCAAGAAAAGTAGAGAGGAAAAATAAAATCAAAGGAAGGACAAAATGATGGAATAAGAGTAGTAAAGACTAGGACAAGGAGTCGTATATTTAAACGACTCTCGATAAAATAACACTGCAAAGACATTTCTAAATAACCTAAATTATGCTGTTTCTGTCAGACATCTATTTCCCGCAAAAAGCTGATCCATTGACATGAAGCTGAAGATCTCAGACTAAAGTTCGCCGACAAGATTTCTGCTTTCATCTTTGTCTGAGATCTTTACAGGTTCGTTATTCTTCCGATTTTTATGTCAATGTTGATGTTTTTACATTTTTTGTATATAGAGATGCCAATTCAGCGGTTTTATTCACTAAATTTTTCATTTAGATCATTGTGTTACTTTATTTCTTCGATTTTTTTTTTTTTTTTTTAACTTTTCATTAGCACTTTTTTGGTGCACAGAAGATTTTAGATTTTTTTGTTAGCTCGTGCTAGTTCTAGGGTTTTGTGTTGGACAGATGCTAATTGTATTGTTGACTTCTCTGATTCTCTGAATAGAAGAATTGGTTTCTCCATTGGTAAGGTTTGGTATCTACTCAGTGAAACTGTTAAATTGCCAGAGTTATTAGTTGGACCATTTAACAACCCCAGGAAAACTTAGCTTTAACCCGATACTACTTGGGGTAGGCATATGAATCCTCAATATTGATTCTGCTCCTTATGAACCAGTTTCTTCCAATGCTTACAAATAACTCTTTGGGGTTCCGTCAGTAGGGGACTTTCACAAATCGGATCTTTCAATACCATCCCAAATGAAAAAACAAATAAGAAAGAGTTGGCAAGATAGTGGAGAAGGGTAGAGGGGCGGGCCCATTATCCCCGAGTTTCGAAGGCTGAGGTTCTTGAGGGGTTTGCCCCGGACGAATTTCTCGGTCATCAAAAAAAGAAAAGAAAGAGTAGGGAAGATACTTGTGAGGGTGAACTATAAGCTTTAAAAATTCTGATACTTAGTGTGCTGTCAGCATGTCATTTTCATTTGTTGATACATGATGATATTTCTGCCCCTTTTTGTGTTGTTTTATTGTGGAAATAATCTTGAATTTCTTTGCTTTTAATGCAGGTTTCTTGCTTTAAGTTTCACTATCCATCAGAATTGAGGGACTGTTTGCAGTATATTAAGTTGCAGCAATCAATTTTGAGGGCAAATGGTCATGCTTACTGGTTCTAATGAAATTCTGGGATTCTTTCTGTCTTGAAAAAAATAAATTTATTTGCCATGGGCGTAAGCTACTTGTCAATTTCAGCACTCTGCACTGCTCTGAGCTATGTTGGACTCCAGTGTTGGATGGGAATTTCAGTTCAGAAACTAAAATCAGATGGGCTCATTGGGGAGAGCATTATCAACTTTGGGAATGAAAGCCGTGCATTAGAGACTCTTTTAGGTTCACAGACCACAATTGCTTTGGGAGCCAATTTTGCAGTTAACGTATTTATCCTACTGGTTTTGTGTCTTAAGGTAATTGTTCTTTGCACATTGAGCTTAATGGTGATGACAGATATTGTTACCATGGGCTGGGAAATATCAAACAGTCTTGCTTTTAAAAAGCTCGGAGTAAATCAGGAAATAGTACTCATTCTATTATAATGTGCTCGGCCTTCTATTCAGTATACATGTGGATAATTTTTAGTTGTTGTTTTCCCTTTGACAAATGCACACAATTTATTATTTGTACATGAGGGACATGGTTATGGAATCAGATTGAAGGAAAGAAGACCATATTAGTGTTTGTTCTAGCTTATAATTTAGTTTAAGCTAACACCTTTTGAAAAGGGGGAATCACACTTGAGGATGTTTTAATGTAAATGTAATTACAGCCAAGTAGACTTCATTCATCCTTGGATAAGTGACTCAGTTACATGTAAGGACTACCAGGTTATACCAGATAAGCCCTAACCATATAGGACAAACTGGCAGGATGTGAAGTGAAAGAGTGGAGCATGGTAGTCGATACTAAAAGGCTCAAACCAAGTAGTATTCACGGACAAGCTTTTGAAGGAGGGAGCCTGGGGAAGTAAATGAAAAGTTGCATTAAGAAAGTAGAAAATGAAGTTCGTGTCTAAAAGACTAAGACCTCAACCACAAGAATCATGGTGGTGGAGTAAGGAGATGCAAAGCGCTAAATCAAAAAGAGAGTGATGTAAGAAGTTACCAACAATCATCATAAAAAAAAAGAAGAAGTTACCAACAACAGTAGATGGAGAAGCCTTTGAAAGCTATAAGAGAACGAAAAAAGAATCTTAACCTCAAGCTTCATTAATAATCACATTCTTTTTCTTTTCCTGTTCAAGAGAAAGAATGTGATTATGAAGTTTGAGGTAAAGCCTTAGATATATCACTTCTACCAAAACTAATGGACGTGGGAAGGAAATAAAGTAATATATAAACTAGCACCACTGAGAGAGTGGAGGGATAGACTCAACTGTAGATGATTCCTAAATAATTCTGAGAGGAAATAGTGTGATCAAATAGGAGATGAAAATCCTACATCGATCAATTTCTCAGCACAAATCACAGGGACAAATTTTCAGATTTTCGTGCATGTGATAGAGAGAAACCTTAGTTACACTCTTAGAAGTAGGTCTACCGAAGTAAAGGAGGCAAAATTAGCTGAGTTAGAACGCGTTTATGAATGATAAGTACCAAGAAGGTACTACAACAGTATAGAAGAAAAGGACACCCTTTCAGCCTTACTGAATGGCTATCAAATCTTTTAATTTCTTCTGTAAGTTTCTTGGACATTTATGCATGCAATGGCTTTGTCTCTGAATATTGGTGTGAACATTCGAAATAGGACCTTCTAGTGGAAGTTCATGGGAAAAATAGGTATCTCTTTATGCACCCGAAGCCTTTTTAAATTTTTATAGACCTTTTACAACACAAGTTTTTTTTACAACTTTTAAGGTATTAGCTATAAATTTAATTGGGTTGTCTTTCTCAGATAGATTTGGTTGTCAACAATCTTTGTGCTTTCTGCAGACAATATTCTTTGGAGATTTGCACTCACCAGAAATACGAAAGCTGGTTGAGCGCCTCATCAATTATGTTATTTCCAAGGTAAATATCTTAGTTATATGAATAGTAGGTGGTGTGTAGAACCTTGATGAACTTTCACTTTCTTTTCTTTCCCTGTTGAAGGACCATCATTATGGCTCAAAACTCTACACTATGTGACTTAAGAAGAGTTATGCAACATATAGTGTTGGCATTGTCTCATTTGATTTTACTTTTTAAGAACTTTTTATGGCCCCTTTAAATGACATGCAAAATATTATGTCATAACATTGATTTGTATGATTAAGCCTCATTTGTTTTTTTAAAGATTAAGACATCTGAATCTGAATACATATCTGAATATCAAGATGTGTATTAAGATTAAGACATCTGAATTTGAATACACGTCTGATATTAAGATGTGTATTAAAATCTGAATACTAAATGATTAAAACTGTTTGTTTTTTTAACATCTGAATATATAAAAGTTATCTTTATTTAAAAATTAATAAACAACAACAAACATAAAATTGTGTAAAAGTTATCTTTATTTAAAAATTAATAAACATAAAATTCAAATAAAATACTAATTAATCTAATATTCTATTAATAAAATATAATTTTTTTAAATATGATAGTTGGTGACGGTGATGGCTAACGGAGGTGCTTGTGAATACCGACTAGAGGCGGTGGTTAATAGTGGTTTTGGTTAATGGTGGTGGTTCTAGGTAGTAGCTACTGGTGATTGGTAGCGATGACGATTATGGTTGAGGATGGTGATGATGATGGTGGTGGTGATAGTTAAAAATGGTAGTAGGTGGTGGTGGTGCTGGTTGTGATTGAGGAAGGTGATGGCGGGCGGTACTAGCTATGGTTGTTGATGATGATGGGGTGGTTGGTTGTATGGTTATGATTGAGGATGATGTGGTGGGGATGGTGGGTGATGGTAGTGGTGGCAGCTATGGTTGAGGATGGTGGTGGTAGTGATAACGGTAGGCGGTGGGGGTAGTTGATAATGGTAGGCGGTGGCAGCACTTAGTAATTAAGATTCAGACGTGCATTAAGTGCAAACAAATGAGGACTAAGTAAGCTGATGTGTGATAGTTACTTCTTCTCCCTTCTTTCTTGGAGCAATGCTGAGCCAAGTGAGTACGAGCACCCGATGCAAAGAAATTAAAAAGAATTAGGAAGGGGGAGGGATGAAGGCCTCTCTTTTAAAACTAGCTCTATTCCAATTTCTTGATAACTTGTTGAAAGAAGTGAGCTTTAGCATGGTTAAGATTATTAGCTCCTCTCAGTCCTTGCTATGGGAGATCTCAATAGTTGATCCATTGGGTTGTTGTCAATGAATTGAACTAAAGATGGTGATAGAAGTGAGCTTTAGCCTGGTTCAGATTGTTAAGCACCTAAGTTGCTCCGACATGGTAGTTTAGGTGCCGCACCCGTATCGACACGACACTAGTATGGGTGTGGGTATGGGATCTGTACTGGATCTAGTCAAACAATTTTGGTATTTTGATCACGACGGACGGGAAAATACGAGACGAGATACAATTTGATTCCCGAAATCAGAACCAAAACTAGGTAAATTGAAGAAAATAACATACCTTATCTAGGAAATCATTCCTTTACTTATCTACAACTTGAGAATAAAGAAGTCTACATCTTACAATTTATACGTAAGTCCACAAAATTTCTCATAATTTAGGGATATTTTTATTTTTTGAATTATTTTTAGCCGGATCCCCACACCCGTATCTATACTAAGATCCGTCTCCCCGAATCTTAGAACTTACATCTCGAAGGATCCGACCTCTAGATCCGCACCCGTGTCGGACACCCGCACCCATGTCTGAGCAACTTAGGTTAGCACCTCTCTGCCCTTGCTATGCAATACCCCAGTAGTTGATCCAGCGGGTTCTTCTTGTCAATGAATTGAACTAAAGATAGTGCACTGTAAGAATTGTTATAGCTCCAAGATATATATGCCCGAGGAAAGTAGGGAGAACCGGCATGCAATTATTTTGTTGGACTTGGACTTGCTATCTATAACAATTTTTTTTTTTTAATATCATGGAGTGTTCTAAGTTCAGGAGTTGAAGATCTCAATTTCTTCTGATGATTTTAGCTTTCTCTGATTTCTTCTTATTTTATATTGGAAACTTTTGATGTTTTAGGATAATTACTCAATCCATGTCTGGTTCCAATTTGAGATGTCTGCTTTTAATCATTCTTCAAATAAGCCCCGGAATGTTCACAAAGGTTACAGGGTAACCATCAATATCACTGTTGTCAGATTACTACATGTTGAAATCCAACAACATGATATCGAAGGAAGAAATTTTCCAAGTTCAAGAATTTGATGTGTCTCTTATTAAGAAAGCTTAAGTTTGAAGATATATTCTGTTTTTTTTTTTTTTTTTTTATTTTTTATAAATGAAGTTTGTGCTTTTTTAAAGCTTTTAATGCAACATATAGTCTTTGAATTGTTTTAAACTGTTGGCTTGATTGTGTATGTCTTGTCATGGCGATTTTTCACTGATGAGCAACTGCAGGAGTTCTGAATCACTTCTCTGCAATGATCTAGAGCATTTCTAACTCAGTGCTTGAGACTTACAGCTCCATGTTTACATTTGCTAGTTTAGTCATTACTACATTCATGTTGTCCTCTACGTGTAAGCTTTATACTAATGAAGTCAATGAAGTAATTATCGCATTCATGTTTTTCTCTAATAGTTATATTGGAAGTATTTTAGTATTTCTGTCCACTGATAACTATTTCCAGGGAACTTTTCTTCCATTGGTAGTTCCACCGACGCTGTATCAGGCAGGCCTATGGTCAACGTGGCTCGTTGTTCTTTGCTTTTTAAAGGTATCTACTGCTGTCTTCTCTAAGCTTGTGAATGTTGGGGTTTTGAGCGTCTAATCTTGGACAAATCTAAATATATGTTTGCCCAGATGTTTCAAGCTTTAGCCAGGGATCGACTTGAACGACTGAATGCCTCTCCTTCAGCTACTCCCTGGACATACTTCCGTGTGTATTCTGCCTTATTGCTGGTTTTCTCAGCCAACTTACTCTGGTAATTCCTAGACCTAAATCTGTTTATTGTGCATTATATAATGGCATAGGTCACTTTTTTTCTTTTAAGACCATATTTAGTTTTTAGGATATAGAAGGTATTGTATGTGTATTGTCTTTGCCGCTGATGGGTGTCGGCACGTTATGATTCTGATGTAGCTATAGTATCCATCCAGGATTCGTTCAGACAAAACATGGTCTTTGACTAGAGAAACAACAACAACAACAACCCTGCAAAATCCTACAAATGGAGTCTGGGGAGGGTAGTGTGTACGCAGACCTTACCCCTACTTTGGAGGAGTAGAGAGGCTGTTTCCGATAGACCCTCGGCTCAAGAAGACGAAAAGAGACAGTAGATCAGTAAAAGCAACAGAAGCCAGAAAGATAATACCAGCAACGTAGAAACCAGAAAGTAGAAAGACAAACAATAACAATAAACAGTAACGACGGCACAATACTACGAACACGAGGAAGTAGTATGGGCACAACATGAACCACTAGCAGTCTAAGACAAAACACTATCAGGCTAGCCCCATACCTAGTACGAAGTAGAAAAACGCTCAACTACCTCCTAACATTCAACCCTAATGCTCGACCTTCACACCTTCCTATCAAGGGCCAAGTCCTCGGAAATTTGAAGCCGCGCCATGTCTTGCCTGATCACTTTTTCCCAATACTTCTTAGTCCGTCCTCTGCCTCTCCTCATACCAGACAAAGCTAGCCGCTCACCCCTCCTTACCGGGGCATCCAAGCTCCTCCTCCGCACGTGCCCGAACCATCTAATAATAGCCTGTTTGGCCAAGCTTCTAAAATCAGCTTATTTTGAAAAGTGCTTTTCTCAAATGTACTAAAAAGTACTTTTGGTGATAAGCAGTTTGTGTTTGGCTAATTAAGTTGAAAAACACTTTTGAGCAGTAATTAGTGTTTGGCCAAGCTTTTAAAAACTGCTTCTAAGTGTATTTTTCTCAAAAGTGTT
This sequence comes from Nicotiana otophora, assembly GCA_000715115.1. Taxonomy (NCBI): domain Eukaryota; kingdom Viridiplantae; phylum Streptophyta; class Magnoliopsida; order Solanales; family Solanaceae; genus Nicotiana; species Nicotiana otophora. Next base: position 19,638 of record AWOL01S0006477.1, on the reverse strand, counting down.
CTCAGAAAAGTGCTTTGGGAGAGAAGCTACTTTTTTTTTTTTCTGCTTCTCAAAAACTACTTCTGCTTCTCTTCAAACGCACTTTTTTTCCTTCTAAAAGCTTGGCCAAACACCTCAATTTTTGGAAAAAAATATTTTTGGCCCAAAAAAAAGCTTGGCCAAACAGGCTATAAGCCTCGTTTCCCGCATCTTGTCCTCCATGGGAGCCACGCCGACCTTCACCCGAATATCTTCATTCCTAATCTTATCCAGCCTAGTGTGCCCGCACATCCATCTCAACATCCTCATTTATGCTACTTTCTTTTTCTGGATATGATAATTCTTGACTGGCCAACATTCAGAACCATGCCGGTCTTTGACTAGAGAAAACAGAAGAATATTCTTACCAGATTCATTCGCTCAACTCCTCCTACAACCTCAACCACCAGTATTGCCTCTATTAGGTCAAGGTCTGACCTTCAGTAGAGTCATTTCGTGATTGAAAGTACCTTTTTCGAAAGTGATCCATTCTTGAGTTGATTGATACCATATATTCTGTCAGCAGTGAGACTGCTGCAAAGTGGAGAATGAAAGGGAGAAGCAGCTTTAAGATGGCATAGAGACTGCTGCAAATCCGAGAATGAGAATGAAAAGGAGAACCAGCGAGTGATGAGGAAGATGGACAAGGGAAAGATGGGAAGGTAGGAACTATTGGAAGGCTTAAAAGAAGAATGAATAGAAAAGGAAAAAAAAAGGGTGATGTGGCCTCCATGGAGATTGCAGATAGGTGAGAGTTTTCCCATTGTAGAAACCTTTGTTGCCTTCTCCTTCTCTATCTAGTGTTGCTTTTGTTTGGTTGGGAAAACTCTAGAATCTTAAAGAAAAAAAAGGAAAAAGGAAATATATATGAAAATGTTACCATTCTCAAAAAAAAAGAAACGAAAAAGGAAAAAGGAAAGGAGAAAAAGGCCTTAGTCCAGTGGGCTATCCTTCTTGTGTAGCTCCGTATTAGAGCGAATGCAACTTTTAGAATGATTTCCTTACCCGATAATGCATTTTCATGTATATAGCAACTTGGAAAATCTGTTTTACTATGCTAACACACAAGGGGTAGCATTAGCTCCGGGATTGAGGACCTGAAGAAGAGCGCCGGAAGAGGGAAAACCACATTGGGAAGCTTGTCTGATTGAATCTGCTAACACAATTGCAATATTACCAAAGGCTCGCATAAGGCACGTTTAAGGCCTGAACTTCGGTGCAGAACATGCTTAGTGCTTCCCCTCGCTTAACTGGCGCTTCGGTGCAGCCACCAAGGTGCTAAGGCATTTAGCTATCACCAACGGAGAGTAGCCCTGAAGAAGTGACACTAAACAATAAATATTTCTCTTACTTGTAATAGTTTTAATTCGTTTTTTTTTTAAAATTTCTCTTAATTGCCTTAGATCCCTAATGGAGCTTAGCATTTTTTGCCACTTTTTGCCTTTGATAACACTGCACAATGAAAAAGATTTAGTTGTATGATTGTAGAAGGGAACTCATCTTTATGTTTTACCTTCTTGCTTAGATCATTGCTTTGGTAACATGAATAATGTTGTGTAAGTAAAAAAGGAAACAGCAAAGGCAGGTCAGCATCCAGAGTTAAGCCTCTTAGTGGGGTACCTATTGTGACACCAAGCCCTCAATAAGGCTGGACTTCCCTACACTCTGGCTCCTGAGAGAATCCATTTTCAATCTATTTCCCTCAGCTCTCTGCTTCCCTTTTCGAAACCTTCATTCCTTGGTGGATGCCTGGAATTGGTGATTTGCATCTTTGTGCATTTCTCCGAAGCCCTTTCTATTCTTTTTAGAACTTGGAGTATGTATTCTAAAAATTTAGGTGTGTCTGAATGAATGATCGAACAATAAGAGACCGTGGTCCATAAGGGTCCCTTTTAGAAATCATGAGAGGTATTTCTTGAACAATGTTGATGTTTGAGTGTTTGACTCTCTATACTGGAACCAAATCTTCAGTTTCTTTCCTTGGGTGACATATAACGTGCTTCAAGTACACCATCTGGTCTGTTTTACGACTTTTCTAACTACACTTTTCTTTGTTCTCTTCCAGGATGAAGGTGTGCCTGGTTGTATATAGAACAATAAGTTCATCCTTGTTTTTGTTATTGTTCTTTGAGCCTCTTAGCATTGCATTTGAGACGCTTCAGGTACTGTACATAAGAAGGTTATAGCTTCTACTTCTCTTAGATACGCAATGCACTTTTGATTTTGTTTTGTGACCTTCTCAAAAGCATGTTAACAATTGCATTTTGTATGCAAATCCTTCTCTATAGGCTATTCTTGTTCATGGATTCCAGTTGCTCGACATATATATCCATGACTCGGCAAATGATATTTCAAATAGCCGAATATCCAAGCTCTTTGACATATCTGCTGCAGGTAATTTGTATTCTGGTAACTTTTGCTGTAGGTGGTCTTGTTGATTGATTAATGAGCTTCTGTGATTTATTTTAGATGCACCGTGCCGTACTGTAGTGGATTTTTATTCAATGTTCTGCATTTGAGATTTTTGTTTGATTTATCGACCCTCTTTTGAAATGTTTCTCCACTCTCTCTCTCTCTCTCACACACACACACACACACACACACACACACATATTGTGATCCTTTTCTGAATGAGTTTGATCCTCTTTGTTTTCCCTGCCTTACTCTTTATCAGTACTAATGAGATATTCCACTTATATGATTTTGCAAAGTTCATTTACTTGAGAAGTTATCTTTCATTTGGAAGTTTTTCTAATCAAATGCACCCTACTCATAGCTAATGAAGGGTATGTGTGCATTACTGCTGAGCTAGTCTGAATGTATATCCAGTTGGAGGATGCAGACAAAGTTTTCTTTCTGCTTCTGTTCTGACTTCTGTGGGTTGTTTCATGTGAAGTCTGTGCTCTGAAACACTTTTTATCCGTCTTCCCCATACCCTGTTCATGCAGGACTGATGTATCTAGGATATTAACTCGAGTAAGATATAATGGTTCTTTTTATGTTTTCATCCATCTCCAGTCTCCTATCTCATTCCTGTAAACCTCGTACAGGCTCATTTGGGGAATGGAAAGGCATTCTTATTCGGAATATGGGTTTTCTCTTAGACATGATGACTCTGTTGTTGGCTCTCGCTCATTATGTGCACATTTGGTGGCTCCATGGCATGGCATTTCATCTAGTGGATGCAATTCTTTTCCTAAATATCCGTGTAAATATCTATCTATATGAATTAATGTAATCTCATAATTTTTCAAATACCTCTGTTGCCCTCTTCTATTTAATGTTTAGTTTGTCCATGCAGTGTTACTAAAATTAGTTCATTTTGAGCAGGCTTTATTGAGTGCTATTGTAAAACGTGTCAAAGGGTTCATTAAACTGAGAATAGCATTGGGCACTCTTCATGGTGCACTTCCTGATGCAACTTTGGAAGAGCTACAGACTTATGATGATGAATGCGCTATTTGTAGGGTATCTCCCTCCCCCTCTTTATAGCTTCCTTGTTTTTATTCTATTTTCGTTTTGTTTCATTTTATTCTTTTTGCTCTGAATGTATATAAGCCTTTGATATGTTGGATAACAACAGGAACCAATGGCAAAGGCGAAAAAGCTATCTTGTAATCATCTTTTCCATCTTTCATGCTTGAGATCTTGGTATGGCCTGTATTTATTGCTTGAAATGTTTACCAGGTAGTGTAAATTGCAATCTTATCAGGAAACTTCATATACTTACATGGTAAATAATTACAGGTTAGATCAAGGCTTAACTGAAAATTATTCATGTCCCACTTGCCGGAAGCCGTTGTTTATAGGCAGAAGCGAGAATGAGGTAAATCCTCATACTGCAGATGTTCGGGGTGACGAGCTGCTTGCTCGTGAGATGAGTATGGGGCTTGATCGGTTGAATCTTCCTGGTCATGCACTTCCAAATGAAGTTTCCCGCAATCAAACGCACAACCCTCTTGAAAGCAGTGATTGGAGGTCTGTTTTCTTGTGTTATTGTTGGTAACTGCTTCTTACCCCATATGCCACTATATATAGGTGTTGGAGAAGAAATGAATTCATACAAAATATATAAATGTGATAATATATCTGTGAAGGAGCCTTCAAAAATGTGAGAAGTAGGGTGGTCTTATAAAGGACTTTCCTATAGCTGTGTGATTAGTTCAAGGATTCACTTTTGAGCCCTTAATCGTTTACCTTAGTTATGGATGAGCTAGCTAATAGTATGCAAGCTGAGGTCCCATAGCGCATGCTATTTTGTTGATGCATTCACAGATTGTTTTGATAAGGTATTATTTTATATATGGATGAGCAGCAACAAGGTTGTGCTGGAGCATTGAGCCAATAACTAGCTTCTGTTAGTTATAACAGAATATGTAAGGAGTTTAAAAAGTCAAACATGGCCTCAACATCTTGAGAGACATTACAGTTGCCATATGGTCCCAAAGAAATAACAAACGAATACATTTGAACTTAAAAATAAGTATATTTTGTTGTTTGTCTTCATAAATTATGGAATTCATCTCTTACCAGGTGGTCCACCAAATTGGTGCTAGGATGGCTTACCATAATCTTGTGAGGATACTTCTCAGTCCCCAATATTCCACTCTATAGAAGTTCCAAAACAGTTCCAGGCATAGCCCATTTGAGTCCGAGAAGAGAGCGAGAAGCATGTCCCATAGCTGGAAAGTGACGCAAAATAAGTGATTTTCATCCTCCTGATGCACTTCACAGAAAGGACATGCTGCATATGACTAATCCCCTTCTGGAAGTTGCACTGCGTGAGGCAAGCATTTCTTCCGACCAATCAAATGAAGCATTGGATTACCAAGGATAAGATGTGTGTGTGTTATGGGTGTCCTGAGAAATGGAGTACCATGACTTGACAGAAAAAACTCTTCTTTTGTACCCTTCCAGCATAGGCAGTCTTGTTTGTTAGGACAGATGGAATTCCTTGTAGCAATAAGCAGACTCTTGAGGTGTTTGGATGGGCTTTTAAGCTAGTCAAATCAGCTTTTAAACTTTTCTTAAACTTGTTTTAGGGTTTGGCAAAGCTATAAAGTGCGTAAAATAAGCTAAAAACTGCTTAAAACAAGCCAAAAGCAATAAGTTAGGCAACCCCAACTTATTACTTTCTGGCTGAAAAGCTATTTCTGCCGAAAAAGTACTTTTTTTAAGCCAATCCAAACGGGCACTCTATCATATTCCCAATTGTTGCAATCCCTTCGAAAATCAAAATTCCACCCTTGGTTGGATCAATGATCAGCAACAGGAGCCTACCTAATTGGAAGCCAAAGCAAAGAGGTCCGACTTCCGAGAATTGTTGTTCGAGAGGGGTATGACCCATCCAAGAATCATGCCAAAAGCTTATCTTCCTTCCTTCTCCCAACTGAAAATAGGTGTTGCCTAGAAAGTCCTAATGTGACCTGACATACAGAGAAGCCTTAAGACTTTTTTTTTGATAAGGTAAAGTATTATTAATAAAAAGTGTACCAAGAAGGTACACAAGAGTACAAAAAAGAGCAGACAGCACCTACAGAGAGCACTCTATTACATCTTTCCCAACAAATCCAAAAATTCCAGATACTGATCCATGCCATACTATCTAATAAACACCTATTACACAAAAAAGAACAAATTGTGCAGACATAAATTTTTGAGACTAGAAATATTGTTTTCTTATTCTCAAAACAAACACTATTTCTTTCTGCCCAAATGGTCCAGCTATCAATTAGACTCCTAATATCTGAAGGCATAGCCCAAATGACACCACAAAGATTTAGAAAGAGCTCCCAGCATTGCTTAGTAACTTTGCAGTGAATAAAGAGATGATTTACTGATTCCAAACTTTCTTCACATAGATAACACCTGTTGCTTAAGGAAAAGCCTCTTCTCTGTAGATTATCTTGAGTTAAACAAGCTTCTCCGATGGCAACCCATCCAAAACAAGCCACTTTGAGAGGTGCTTTGGTTCTCCATAGCATTTTCCATGACCAATTCATCACATAATACTTGGTTGGGGGCTTTGTTATCCACTAATAGAACATTCCTTACTTGTTTCAATGACTTCTCTTCATAGTGCTTGATCCTCCTTTGTGAATCTCCATAATCATTTACGAGGAAGGCTGTCATTTTGAACTTGTAAGTTCTTACCCTGAGACCATCGGCTTTCTGTTCAGTCACAACAACTTTCCAATTATCAATGTTGAAGAAGTATTTGTTCTTTATTCTCTTGCCAAAGGAAATCTCTGCGGATTTTGTCTAGCCTCTTGGCTACAGAATAAGGCAACGGAAATAATGCCATGGTATAAGCCAGTAAGACATCCAAAACGCTGTTTACAAGTACCAGTCTGCAACCAGAATGCTGTGGACAGCTTCCTCTCGCATTTCTCCAGAATGCTGTTCTAGATGGCAGTCTAAGTTGCTCCGACATGGCAATTTAGGTGCCCGCACCCGTATCGACACTGACACTAGTATGGGTGTGGGTATGGGATTCGTACTGGATCTGGTCAAACAATTTTGGTACTTTGACCACGTCGGACGGGAAAATACTTTACGAGATACGATTTGATTCCCGAAATCAGAACCAAAATTAGGTAAATTGAAGAAAATAGCATACCTTATCCAGTGTTGTAAATAGCGCTCGCCTCAGCGCTAATAGCGTGAGGCGAGGCGAGCTGCTATCGCTATTTTACAGTGTGGCGTAGCGTTTTCAAAGAGGCGAGCGCCTCTGCCTCTGTAGCGTGTGGTGAGCTGTGGCGTCGCTTTTTGCAAAAAAGAAAAGAAGAAGGCAGCAGCGATCTGTTAAAACAAAAAATTAGGGCTCGCGATTTTTTTACTCTTTCTCCTTCAAGTCGACAGCAGACCAGCGATTTCCTTTCTTCTTCAAGTTTCTTCATCAGGTATGCTTCTCTTCATCTCTTTTCTTCTTTCTTCTTCTCCTTTCTTCTTTCTTCAAGTTTTTGCTCTGTGACTCTGTCCAATTTTCTTCTTTCTTCTTTCTTCTTGTTTTGGGCTCTGTTTTTTATTCTGTTTTTTCTTCCTTTTTTTTCTACTTCTTCTCTTCTTCTTTCTTTTTGTTTTGGGCTCTGTTTTTGATCGCTGCTGCTGCAACAGAACAGTCTGTGTTGCTCTGTTTTTTCTTCCTTTTTCTTCTTTGTTTTTTTTTGGCTCTGTTTTTTATCACTGCTGCTGCACTCAACAGAACAGTCTGAGAAAAGCTCTGTTTTTTCTTCAGTTCAGAGAGCTTCTTCAGTTCTTCTCTTCTTCTTTCTTTTTTCTGTTCTTTTTTGTTTTTCAATTTTTCACAGCTTCACTTTGGGTTTGGGCAGAGGCAGAGAGCTTTATTGAATTGATATATTTATAATATATTATTGCTATTGAGTTTTATTGTTTTGTATAAATTGTTGCTTCACATCAAAAAGACGAGCGTTTCGCTGCTCGCCTCTCACCTCAGTGAAGCGGGCCCTCGTCGCTATTTGTCACTGCACGCTATCCAAAACACTGATCTTATCTAGGAAATCAGTCCTTTACTTATCTACAACTTGAGAATAAAGAAATTCACACTTTACAAGTTATACGTAAGTCCACAAAATTTCTCATAATTTAGAGATATTTTTATATTTTTATTTTTTGAATTATTTTTAGCTGGATCTCCGCACCCGTATCTATACTAGGATCCGTTTCCCCGAATCTTAGAACTTATATCTCCAGGATCCGACATCTAGATCCGCACCCTTGTCGGACACCCGCACCCATGTCCGAGCAACTTAGATGGCAGTTCACTTGTGTTTGTAGTATAATGGGAGACCCTAGTGGAAGGCAATCATCCTATGTTACAGCCAAGAATTTCAGCCAACTGTGAGAGATTGTGGACTTCATTAACCGGCCACTGTGGGATATTGTGAAGTAATTACATTCAACAGATGGTTATTAAAAAAAGCAGCAATATGGATGTAAAATAGAGAGGTTAACTGAGATGGTTTGACCATGTACAACCTAGTCGTTCAAATGTGACAGTTCATTGGTGCATCACCATGATAATTGTAAGTTTTAAAGAGGGACAGGATAAACCTAAAAGTACGTGGAAGGAAGTTGTTTGAAGAGATCTACAAATTTTCAGAATCCACGAGGACTTCATAACAAACATAACAAAATGGAAAGCAAAAGATCCATAGAATTGATACTAACTAGTTGACATTGTGGCTTAGTTGTATTGCTACATTTGCAGCAGATCCGGGCATAGGTCTTTTTATTTTGATTATAAATTTGTATGTCGTCTTAGGATTAAGCGATATTTAGAGACCTCTAGTTTGAGAACTCCTAATTTTGGAATGAAAAAAGTGAAGATAGCAGAGTTTAAGGAATCCTTATAGCCGACTCAACTACTTTGTGATTGACAGTTATTTTAAAGGTGATATGATGGCCACTTGTTTGTGCAAAAAGTGGAACATTTGTTGTTTGTAACACAGTTTATCAGTGCTTGATAGATATTGTTTGTATTATTGCAGTTCTGGTGCATATTAATGATGCATTTGAAACTTTGCATTGGAGGTCCTTGACAAATGCTGATCTGTATCATAGATTGAATTCTCTTACTAATGGGCCATTTTCTTTCTCATTCTCTTGATGCTCTGTTGCTTGTCAATTGTCATCTTTTGCAGTATCTTCTCATCACCTAAAAACAGAGAGTGGTCAATAATTTTGCTCTCCTTTCTGTCTACAGGGGTTCGGGAATTGATTCAGGCTGGTTGGGCTTAGATGATGCTGGACCATCTACAGGCATCAGATCAGGGGGACTGGGTCGAGTTCAGACAGTGATGAGGCATCTCGCAGCTGTGGGAGAAACATACGCACAAACTGCTCTAGAAGATGCTGCCTGGAACCTTTGGTCTATGCGTGCCTCTCAAGCTGGTACTTCCAGTTCAGCAATGCCTCCCGCAGGTAATGTGAGGCATGTCGGAGGTGCTGGAGGGTTGCACTTGAGGACACCCTCACGTGCCACAAACAACAATGTATCCAACATATATACAATGGTTGAAACTGTTAGAGAAGTGCTGCCACACATACCTGATGAAATTATTCTTGAGGTATGGTCGCATTTGTTTAGAGGTTTTCCCATGAAATACGAATGTGATTTATTGTTTTCTCTACAGCCATTTGACTGTTCTGTTTAGTCTAAAGATCAGTAGAAAGGGAATTGGCACCTGGAGGACTGCGCATCTACTTGTAGAGTCAGTATTAATTATAAAAAGTGAGAGATATGAAAAAACGAAATGAATGGCTGGTGTTCTTGCAGATAAATGGTAGGGCAGGGGAAATGAAGAAATTCATAGTTCTGTGATCTTTGTCCTTGTCATTCCCCTTGACATGGTATTACACCCTCTGTCCCAATTTATGTGATACTTTTTTCCTTTTTAGTCTATCCCAAAAAGAATAGTTCCTTTCTATTTTTAGAAACAATTGAACTTTAAACTTCCCATTTTGCCCTTAATGAGCTGATGTATATCCACAAAAATTTCTATGGCGTGTTTTAGACTACAAGTTTCAAAAGTTTTTATTTCTTTCTTAAATTCCAAGTCCAGCCAAACCACCTCACATAAATTGGGTGAGCGAGTTAAAGTCCCTTTATATTAAGTAAAAGAGAGTGGTGAAAGCTATGTTATATAGTGCTAAATAGCAGTAAGTCCATATTTCAATGCCCATTATTTGGGTGGCTGGTGCAATATACACGCAAAATAGCGATTACAGTACCACATTAACTGACCATCTTGTTGACATTCCTTGGAGAAATTTGCTTTGTGCTATTTCCCTTCCCCCATTCCCCATTCTTCACTCTCCAACCTAAAAGGAAAAAGAAAAACTATAATATCTCGTAAATAAATATCCAAGTAATTCCTCCATCCTGAAGAGTGTAAATTGAAAAAAAGAGTGTAATTTGCGTTGCTGCAATATCCTGCTGCTTGGAAAATATTACTTTACATATTTAGCTAATAATTTCATGGACTAATAAGTTCTATATTTGCTTCAACCATGAACAATTCATTATCTCTTTGACTTTACATTCCTGTGTTGGTGCTTCTTTCCAAATTGCAATTTAAAGTTGATAAATTTGATTGCAGGATTTACAACGAACTCACTCGGTGACTGTTACTGTGAATAATCTTCTGCACATGTGATTATATCTACCTTTCGTTGTGATACAGTTATGGTATGTCTTTCACTGAGTCAGGTTAAAACTGAAGCTTTGGTTGAGTACAGGTCTGAGGTTTCCAAAGTGCCCTGGTGCCGAGCCTGTTACTACATTGTATCTGATATATATTAGTTTCACTTTTCTGTACATATAAATGACTTAGGGAACCTGCTTTTACAGAAAAATGATAAAATAATTCCATTTTGCGAAATAAAAGAGCATATTTTTTGGCGCACATTGTAGATATTGCCGTTGTATTTTATCAAACAGCTGTACCAGCGTCTAACTGGGATTGAATAATATCTGGTCAAGCGAAGAGTTTCTTTTGCTTCGTAGTTGGTTGTGGCATGTGAAATTCGATTTGGGGATTTTCTTGGAAAAAAGGTGTACAAGGAAAGCGATTCGGATGCTGGTTGAAGTGATTTTGCTTTCGTTGTTTCATATCATTTGTAGATATTTTAGTTTAAACTAGAAAAAAGGTTTCACAAGAATGAGGGTTTCTTTTTGTTTCTCGAGAATTTAATATCAGCTAATTAAATTCATAGAAACTTTCAAATAAGTGGTAGACTTTGTTTTACATAAAAAAGCTTAAAGAAAGCAATAAATCTGTATGTAATTTTTTGTTAAAACAAAACCAGAAGTTTAATACTATATTAAGGGGACTCGCACTCATTGGGTTTATTTTCAATTGTTTGAGCTTTATTTATTTATAAAAATAAAAGGGATACGTAAGCAAAAGTGGGGCTTGAACTTTAAATTGGTAATAATTAATTTCCATCAAAATATTAACATTGCTAGGATGAGACTCCATTTTCTCACGTAAATGTCAAAGGTATTTACAAAAAAACATACTACGATTGTTGGCAGGCAAATATGCAAATTTGCGGTTTTTTTTAATCCTTTTTCCAAGATGGAAGGAGCTGAAATTGGGTAGAATTCACAAATTGTCACTTTTCAGCCCATGTGGTTGCAAAATAGCCACTGTATCACGGTGCTTGTGACATTTGAAACGGTATATGGCTATTTTTGAAAGACCGCTGAGAAATGGCAAGTGAACGTTATTGCTACCTGGCACATGGTCATTTGTTTTTTGGACGGGAAATTAACTTAGGATTTTCTCAATTTGCTTAGTTTTACAAACGTGAAGAAGTTATATATCTGATCCAGATTACGACGAGAAACATGTCCTGCTTAGAGTCTTTATTTTGATCAAAAGAAGAGTAAAACATAGTAATTTATATGCAATAGGAAAAAAAAATTCATTTTAGTGAGTGGAAAGAAGAGCATATATAATAGCAGTCACATGGGTCAGGAGAATCTTTAATGATGTTAACTTCATTCACACTCAATCATAATTCCCAGGTGCTCATCATCTTCATGCCATGCGCGCGTATACCTATGTTTTTGACTTCACACACCACTTTTGGCTTCGAAAATATATTTTTTGTCCTAGGATACCATTCTGTTAGCAAAATTACTCTTGTACTCCTTTCTTTCTAAAGTTCCAAAGATTGAGGTCAATGAGTAGGGAAAACATACTAAATGAGTATATATGTTCCTTGGAAAAAGACCATTATCCAAATAAGTTGGTAACTATATATATTTTCACAGTATTTAGTCTAAACTTGAGGTAGAAAAACTATCAAAAATACTGTTACAATCATCTCTCTTAATTTCATTTTATTCTCTCTTGGTCACTTTTCAACTTCTTCAGCGCAACTTTGCAGAGTTACTATATTGAGAAGATATACTTCTGTAAGTAAGTACTGTTCCCTTTTATCTAATTTCAAGCTCTTTCATTTTCCTTCCTGTATTCTTCAGAGCATGTGTTTGCATGCACTAGAAGTAGCTAGCACGGATACTCTTAATAATCCCATGGCAAACTAAGAGTATATTAAGTTTAAATTCTGAATCTCCCCTCTGTCGTCTATCTACTCGTGTTCCCAAGAACTTGCATGCAGTTGAAATAGCTTATAACTTAGCGCGCTGAAGCTTTAAGCTTAGGTATGTAAACTGTAGCATGCAGTTTTCTTTTCTTTGAGGACTTCTCCAGCTTTGTATATTTTTAGTTAAAGGTTTTTGAGGTAAAGTTATTTAAGGTTTGAAGAGTACTAAATCGACATGTTGATCCTAACGGTTTCCTGCTGCAAAGTAGAATTCATTATTCCCCTATAGAAGCGATAATTGGGGTATATAACGCTGACTAGGTTTCTGGTAAACAGCTTGGATTGCTTCTTAAATTTTTTCTTTTCTCTGAAGAAAGAAAAAGATCTTTACGCAAAGCTATTTCAGTCATTGTGCTCAGATAGCAATGCAAGTCTTAACTCCAAAGGAACGTAATATACTTTTGCTGATGGAACTAAAAGCCAGGAATATCAACTTCTTTAAGATTTGTTCCATAAGAAATGTATACTGTTTGCTTTAATAAATGTTTTATCCATAATGGGTTGCCAGCAGTGGTAGATTCAGAATGTGCAAGCGGGTTTAAAGTCATCTAGAACGTTTGACAATAGAAACAACATTAGGCATAACAAACGAATTTTACCCTCTGCTCTTTATTTTGTTTTGAAGCCGTGCTCTTAAAAAATAAAAATAACAAAAGAATAATAAAAAATAACTACATACCTATATGTGCTTTGTAAATATAAAAAATTATTGAACTTCAAAAATTTCAGAATTTTACAAAAAAATCAATTCAAGCTATACCAAAATACTAAGTAGTACTCTACTTGTTTACTCCATTAAATTTAACAAAGTGCAAAAATACTTGTTGTAACAAACTAATTATTGCACATAATAATAATTATAATAATAAACATAACTAAAAACTAACGAAGCTAACGTGGGACCCATTTAATAAAAAGAATAAAAGAAAAAAGAAAAAAGAAAAAAAATGAGAACAAGTTGCAATGCTAAGGACGGCTGAAACCAAAACAGCTTTGGACAGTGGCAACTTGCAAAGCAACTTGCAATGAACTGAACCAGTTTGATTGGTTCAAAAGTTGGAAAGTTTTCCTACAAATAGGAGCTTATTTCTCTTATTCAGATACACTAAAATCAGAGAGAACGCAATAGAGCGTAGAGAGAAATCCAGGGTTATAATCTTTGACATAAATAGAGTGAGAGTAATATCGTAGTAAAGTATTTAAAATAAAGAGTATTATTTCTTTTGAAATTATAGTAATTTCTTGACACTACCAAGTTGTAATATTATAGTGGTGTTATATTATTCTGCTCGTGTATTATATTTTACTCCGTTAAAAAATTTGATGTCATTATTACTTTCTTGTGTTATTGTTATTTACCGTGAATATTATTTCTGGGCGGGATATTATATTTTCTAACAACGTGGTATCAGATAATGGCCCGCTGTCTTTTCAGTATCGACCGTTGCTGATGATCGGCCGACACAAGATGTGGATAGTAGGCGCCGACTGAGTTATGGCTCATCATCGAGGGATGCTGGGGATCTTTCACAGGCGCAGGTATATTTGTATTACTATTACATTTAAATTTATTTTTATCTCATTGATTATCCATAAATATCTTTATGTTTTTTTTATTAAGGCTTCATCTTCGCCCGTCACGGAGGCCACTTTGTGCGATACTGACTTGGCTGCGCCGGATGATTATATTCAGGAGCCCGACGAGACCATGGTAAGACAATTTAAATTTTTGTGACTTAACACGTACATTACAAATATATATTTTCATATACTGAAATATCTTATATTCTGTAGGTTACTGCTGGGCAGACGATCCCTTCTACCAAGCCTGCCAGCCCTACTGACGATCATGCTGCATCACATCCTCCGATAAAGAGGCGACGTGATGAGGATGATCCTGATAGCGTAACCGGACGGGATGGAATGCGTCTCAGGCCAACGGCTTCATTAAAGCATACAGGATGTGGGACGCAATTGATCTTTTTTGTATTTTATGTACATATGACATTCAGTAAATAATTGCAATAATTTTTATTGTTTACATTATATGCTCATTATGTTTTTATTTCTCTGGTTCTTCGTTATTTTAATACTACAACACAAACACAAACATAACAATTTAACATAATTTAAATTCAGTACAACTAATAAAAATATATGACACGGAAAACATAAAGATAAAATACTACACTCAATACATACATGTGTTTGTTTAGTCACTACCGCCTATTATTCTTTGCTCCAATCACTTAAATTTCTCTTCCATTTTATTTTTTTCTTCTTCTGCATCTTTTAGTTTCTCCTGCAATTCCGCAATTTCTCGTTGCATTTCAGAGATCTGGCATTGGTATTCACTGTTCATATTCCAAACATACTGCAAACATGATTTATAGTATTCCTGGGTAATGGGTTCATCATACCATTCCTCAAACATAAAATGATTTCCGTAATTGCGTTCAAACCTGTGTAGATACATCCAGTATCTGCACCCAACATTACCATCGGACCAACATGCCCTCATAATCGCATGTTTGCCACAATAGCACCTTGGTTGATCATTGCGTCCAGACATTTGTTAATGCAAGAAAAATAAAAAATATATGGAAAGTTTTGCTATTTGTTTTGGTTAAGCGCAGATAATAACTAAAATGCGCTAGTTATTTATAGGCAAGACAACCCACATAACATAGTATTTAACCGCGCTATGCTTCACGTGTTAAAGATTCTTTCGGGTACAATACAACTTTTCCAAAAGATAGCTTTTGCAGGTGAGCATCTTTTCAGATCGACAAGACAATACACATAACGTAGTATTTAACCGTTCTATGCTTCGCGTGGTAAAGATTCTTTCGGATACAATACAACTTTTCCAGAAGATAGCTTTTGCAGGCGAGCAGCTTTTTCAGGTCGACAAGACAACACACATAACGTAATATTTAACCACGCTATACTTCGCGTGTTAAAGATTCTTTCGGGTACAATACAACTTTTTCAGAATATAGCTTTTGCAGGCGAGCAACTCTTTCAGATCGACAAGACAACACACATAACGTAGTATTTAACCGCGCTATGCTTCGCGTGTTAAAGATTCTTTCGGGTACAATACAGCTTTTTCAGAAGATAGCTTTTGCAGGCGAGTAGCTTTTTCAGGTTGACAAGAAAATTATTTTTTTAAAAAAATGGATTTATGTTAGATTGTTGTAGTGAAGTATTAATGTTAAATATCAATAGGATTTAACAGCAATGGAAACATAATTTTATTTCATACATTCTGCAAGATAACTAAGTACATACACTTATTACAATCACATTACGGAAATAAAACACTACGTGTATCCTTGATAATTGGGCACATTAGATGTATTTCCACCAGGAGCTGGATTACCACCGCCACCCAAACCAGCTGAAGGACATTTACGACGGTCGTGTCCTATTTGCGAGCATATGCCACATTTGCGCGCATAAACGGTATCGCCAACATCCATTTGGTTTCGTATATGTGTTCTTTTTTGCACTTGTCGCTGACGTAAAAACTCCTTGTTACACACCTTTTTAAATGGTTTCGGAGGCCAATAATGCTCAGCACCCACTGGCTGCAACTGCCCACTATAGGTGTTTAAGTATGCAGCAACACTATATTCTTTATCAACGTTGTTGGTTGGCCCTAAACCTGTATGTTGAAAGTACTTGATGGCATGTGATCACAGCATGTGGTAGATGGACCATTTTTCACAAGAGCACAACCTTCTGGATTCATTTACGGTGTGTGTATTATTCCCCCGGTTGTGATGGATAGCGGTGCGAACTTCAAAAATATTTCGCTCGTTGCAATACTACAAAAATGAATGCCAATGTGCTCGCTTCGTGTATTTCTCAAATCTTTTCATTGGTATTGGCATAAATTCAACACCCCTTTCTATCAATGATGATGTACCTGTAGCCCTTTCAACAAACCTTTCCTCCATCAGCTTGAATAACATCCGCACCATGGCAGTGACAGACAATCCTCGTGCAGACTTCAATAACCTATTGAAAGACTCTGACACATTTGTAGTCAGAATTCTCCATCTTCTGCCACCATCCGCATGTAAAGTCCACTTGTCAAGCTCATGTCGCATCAACCAACGATAGGCTCCCTTGTCTTCCTGCCTGATAGATTCCATGCGCCTCCTGAATTTATACTCTTGGTGATCTGTTGCAGCCATCCACATTAAATCATGCAAATCCTTATTGGGATATGCCTTCTGGAAATTGGCATTCAGGTGCCTCACACAGTAACAATGGTAGGCATACGGTTCCTGCCATGCACACAAATTCTGTACAGAACTTAAAATACCACCATGCCTATCAGATATTAGACAAATACCTGAACGCTGTTTGATAACGTGCTCTTTCAAGTGGTTCAAAAATAGTGTCCATGTCTTTTGGCTTTCATTGGCACAAAAAGCAAAAGCTAAGGGAAATATACTTACATTAGCATCTACTGCAACGCCGATCAACAACTTAATATCATACTTTCCATAGACATGAGTGCCGTCTATGGATATTACTGGCCGACAATGCACAAAACCATCAATTGCTGGTTTAAATGCCTAGAACACGTATCTGAATATATATTCTGGAATTCCCGAATTCTGATCAAGCTTCCATTCAACAACAGTCCCGAGGTTAAAGTGTTGCAATGCGGCTATATACCTGGGTGGAGATGCAAATAACTTACCCCAGTTACCATAAATAATTTCAAACGCACGTTTGCGCCCGAGAAATACCTTTATTTTGGTAATGGTGCACCCATATTCCTGGTGGATGGATGTAATACATTCTTTGATCTTGTATCTTATGGACACTTCAATGTGTGGAATCAAGACAAGAGATATTAAGCCAACATCCAAGTTGAAGTGATTCCCACTGAATGCGTCCATTTCACAATTGTGGGTGCAAATGTATTTACCCACAACCCACATAATTGTTTTCTTCTTCTTCGCACGCATCATCCAATTACAACCCTAAACCATCTATGACAAACAACCTTGTATACATCTGGAGTTGACTCCCATACCATCATCTCACGACACTTTTTTATGCTGTACATTTTTACCGCTCTGCTTAGGCGTGCTTTATGAGGAAAAAGCATGCCCTTTGACAACACCATTGGTCTAGACTCATCCCACATTGCTGTCCGAATTTTGTCAGTATCCCTTGTGAGGTCATCCACATACGGCATACTTGGCAAATGATTAAGGTAGGGAATCTCCCTTGAATGAAACGGCACGTGGGACTCGTACACTCTTGGTCTAACGGGGGGTGTAGCATGCTCCCTCGTCAAATTAGGTCCACCATTCTCTTCTTCCTCATCATCACCCTCATCAGGGAAGGGTGTGTCATCTCTGGACTCATCAGCATTGTTGTCATAAACACTGTTCTCTTCCTGACTCTGTGCATCTTCCAGATCCTAATTAAATATGTCGTCTTCGGGAAATTGAATCAGGACAGGACATTCAAGTTGCTCATTTTCACTGCACAACCAACAAAATAATGAGTTACTCAAATTGATAAATACTTTACATATAACTATATCACTTCACTTACAAATCGTAATGTGTTGACATCCCATGATGGACATCATCCTGTTGGTGATGACTCCCGGATGGACCACTAAGATCCAACACACCAGAACTACGCATATTCTAATGGGGCGTTGGTTCATAACTTGTAAAATTCATATTTGGCAGGTACCCCCTATGGAATATATGAGTGTTAATACAAATTCAATACAACAAAAATAAATATCATAACACAAAGGAAAATTGAAGTTTACCATTCATCTTGTGGATCATGTAAAGTAGGAGAGAAATTATTTCCTCGCTCCTCATTCGCCCGTGGAGATAAGTTTAGATCAGGCCAAACTCTTTTAGCCAGAACCGTTCGGCTAAAACTGCTCCAAAATAACCACCCGATGACTGAGGGATATCCCTGCTTTGCGCAACCTCATTATTGCGAACGTCTTCAGCCTTGACATACATTTCCAACATTTTTATCAAAAGAAATTCCCGGTATTCATTCGGAGTCCTCAAAATATCACTCAGAGTTTCATCATCCTCGATGTTAAACTCAGCATAATAAGCAACCCCTTGCGGAGTGACAGAATACGTATATCTTTCGGTTACTTTAAGGTTCACTGAACATTTTCTCACACTCATTTGTTTACATAACAACGATACTAATCTATCGTACTCCATTGTAAGTGACAACTTAACATGACACTGTGGAGAACAACTATACCGTACTGAGTTATTCTCCGCCACAACCTCACCCCCCCAATATAATGAAACCCTAATTCTTCGCTCTTCAGACATTATGACAAAATACAAAACAACTTAACGAAGAAACAATTAACAAGACTTGAGAATTTTTCTGAATAGATTTTTACAAAATTCTTAACGTCTTTAAATAAGGTAATGCCCAATCCGGAGGGTCGAATTTTTTGAGGTATAACGCCTTAAATAAGGGCGCTATACCCATTTGAATTAGTGTTATACACTACTAAAAATTTGCTAAAAACCGACCAAATATTTCCGACCAATATTGGTCGGTCAAATAAAGCGACCAAAAACCGTCCAGCTTGGACGGAAACTGAATTTGTTTTTTTTACATTTTTTAACCTAAATACCGACCAACATTGGTCGGTAAATTGGTCAACGAATTGACCCATCTGGTCAGACAAGAAAATTTTGGATTACTGACCAACGTTGGTCGGTAATCTGGACCCAATTTTTTAAATTTTAATAATTATTTTATTATTTAAAATGTTTTATAATATTTAAGAATTTATATTTAAAATTACCGACCAACGTTGGTCGGTTAATGCAGGGGAAGCATTTACCGACCAAATTTGATCGGTAATTGTTATTTTCTGCAAAATAACCGACCAAAGTTGGTCGGTTATTACGTTAACATTGGTCAAACTTTCGAATTACTTTTATATTTACTATCTAAATAATATAAATATAATTCGTTAACACTTTTGTAATACAAATAATGAATACACTAACATATACTATATATAACATGCTATATATGTAGTTAAAGTAGTACAACAAAGCGTGTTATATATATACACACACACACAAACATATACTAGAACAAGTTATATATATAGTTAAAGTATTACAATGAAGTGTGTGTGTGTGTGTGTATATATATATAGAGGTATAGCCGTATATATATAAGAACACGAAGCGCTAGGACCACGGGGTCGAGTTCTTTTAGAGATAGACTTGGGAAGATCCTAATTAGTATATATAATTTATCATCAAATATATCTATTTGTAAATTGATTCATCGACTTATAACTTACTTAGATACATCGATGAATATTAAAAACAAAACGTTTGACCTATATCGACTAATAGTAAAATAAAAATGTCTCGACCTATATCGATTAATCTATGTCATGCATTATTAGTGATGAATGAATGAAAA
>AWOL01S0006475.1:0-10610 GCA_000715115.1 Nicotiana otophora | reverse complement strand
ATTTGAAAAATATGAGGGAAAATTGGGTGTCAACACCAACCAGCACATACATGTGGCACATGTTGGCGCCCATGAACGGTATGTTCCCCCTGTATATGACATTTCTGAACCTACCTTTCCAGCACCTGTCACGGTTAGGGTGCCTTATGAGATTGACCAATACACCGAGATGGAAAGATAAGCCAGGCATAAGGAAGAAAAGTCAGTATCTGAGCAGTTGCATATCATTAGGAAAAAGATGAAGAGCCTCCAAGTTGCCCGAGGAAGTGAAAGTTTGGAATACGAGCTGCGTATTCATCCGGATGTGGATATTCCAATAGGGTATAAACCCCCAAAGTTCGATATCTTCGATGGGACGGGTGATACCCACGCACATCTGAGGGCATATTGTGAAAAGTTAGTCAGAGTTGGGAGGCATGAGAAGTTAAGGATGAAGTTATTTATAAGAAGTTTGACAGGGGAAGCACTCACCTAGTACACTTGACAGGATCCACAGAATTGGAGAACTTGGCAAGATATGGCAGAGGACTTCATGAATCATTTTTGATTCAACACAGAGATCACTCCCGATCAGTTTGCACTACCTGCAAAAAAAACCATCTGGGTCATTCCAAGAATATGCACGTCGGTGGAGGTCAGAGGCCGCCAGGGCACAATCTCCACCGGACGACAGTGAATTAACCAAGTATTTCATCAGAGCCCAGGAAGGGATATAGTTTGAAAAGATGATGGGACTGACGGGACAGAAATTCCCCGAACTAAACAAGATGGGAGATTTCTTGAGCGCATAAAATTTGGTAAAGTACAATCTATGGCAGCACTGCAAGCGGCCAGCAAGGCCATCCAATCAGGGACAATCAGTAGCGGAAAGAAGAAGAAAGAGGAGGTCCCAACAATCATCCCTTACTATCAACCAAATCACGGAGGCACTTCTTATTCCCCAAACAACCATTCACCACCACCCACTTACGCTCCAGTCTATAACACCCAGCCATATTACCACCCTCAACCACAATACAACCCTTCTCGAGCCAACAACAACCAAAACCCATAGGGACCATATGCTCAAGTCCAAACCACTATTCACCAAAACCGACGTGCTTATGTACCACGCCCTCATCCTAACTTTGAAGAGGGGGGCCTTAGAAATTATACCCCGATTGCTGAGCCTCTGGCCCAATTGTTCGAGAGATTGACAAGGGCAGGATTGATACACCCAGTTGAAGGAAGGCTTCTTGAACATCCCTCTAATTATTTCAACGCAACTAAAAGATGTGTGTACCACTCCAGCATACCTCGGCATGATATTGAAGATTGTTTTAAGCTGAAAAATGAGATTGAAACATTGATCAAGAATGGATCCATTCAGTGCACTCTGGGTCTGCCCAATGGGAATCGCAATCCGCTGCCAAATCACCAAAACTATGGAGTTAACATGATCACATTGAACGAAGAGTATAAGCTAAAAGGAATAATCATCACTATAGGAAATACAGAAGCCGCCAGGATCCCTCCTCAAAGGGTTCCAATGATTACAGTACAATTGAGAACCACAATGACGGTTCAGACTTATCCGCAACAACCTGCCATCGCTACAGAAGACGAAAAAAGTCGGGGGTACAAAATCGTCCCGTGGACATACCAGCAAAAGGGAAATGCCAAAATTATAGACTCTGCCACAGCCCATGGTATGACTAGGTCTGGGAGTTGGTCGATATCCTTTTCCAGAACTCGACGGCCTCTGGGTCTGTTATGTTCCTTCTTAGAATTTGCTTCTATGGAGGAGCAGCTGAAGAAAACCCCAGCATAGATATCAATCATGGATCTATTGATTAGCTCTGACAGTCATAAGGACGCCTTATTGAAAGTACTGAGTGGAGTAAGTTTACCAAGTAACACCACCAGTGAAGCGTTGGCCGTAATAATTGGGAAGATGGTCAAAGCAAATATGATCACCTTCAGAAGAGATGAACTTCCTATCGAGGGCACGAGTCACAACAAAGCTCTTCATATCACTGTCAAATGTGGGGACAAGGTGGTGTCCCGAGTGTTGGTCGATGGAGGGTTAGAAGTAGACATTTGTCCGCTCTTCACCCTACGGGAGTTAGGAATTTATTTGAGAGAAGTCAAGGAAAGCCACGTGAGGATGAGGGCCTTTGATGGTTCGCAAAAGGATGTTATTGGAGAAATTTATTTGGCCTTGCAGATCGGGACGGTCGATTTTCCTATATTGTTTCAAGTAATTGACATCTCCTCTTCTTACAACTTGCTGGTGGGAAGGCCTTGGATATATATGGCAGGGGCCGTCCCATCCACTTTACACCAATGTATGAAATTCGAGTGGGGATGTCAGGAGATCATGGTTCATGGGGAGTGGGGTCACTCTGCTTATTTGGAGTATGTTGTTCCATTCATCGAAAGGCTAGACGGAGTTGCTTTCCATGTAGTGGAAATCATGCAGACTACCAAAATAGAAAAAACTTAACAGAACCTAGGAATGCAGTCTCCGTATATATCCAATATGGCTATGAGAGAGATGATGAAATATGGATACAGGCCAGGAACAGGACTGGGAGCCAGGTCGGACGAAATCACATAGCCAATTGAACATAATGGGCAGAAAGGAAGGGTCCCTTGCTAAAGCATGTTTTTGTATTTTGGGGTGTGGGGGACGAAGTAGGGCTTTAACAATGGCCCCCCGGGTGCACTCCCATGCACCTGAAGGACCAACCGCGTACATGGGCGCGCACCTGGGCAGCAGCATTACCACAAGTACGCGGCCGCGCACGGGACCATCTGGGCGCCCACCTGGGCGTGCATACTACAAATTGTCTAGTAAAACTCACATAACTCTTTACTCCGAAATCCGAGCTCCACAATATATCATTGGAAAGCTATTTCAAAAGGCTACAACTTTTATATTTTGTGTTTTCCCAAATTCCTTACTGAAGTTCACGAAATATCGATGGAAGACAAACTTTCCATAAACTTAGTCGATTTTATCGGATTTTATGCTCCTCACTCTCCGTCTTGATTCCAAAACAATTATTTCCACCCATACTCATCCCGGTAGGACTTCACATGTCTAAAATATCAAATTAATACCCATTTAACATATTCACACCTAGTCTGAATGTACGGGGTATTACACTGGTGCCATACTATACAGAGGTATAGAAATGGGCTGAGTTCCCGGCACCAAGTCAATACCAAAGTCAATATCCCTGTCGGGCGGCATGCCGGAAACTCTCGCGCCACCGGAACAGAGTCAATAGCAGGAGTATCAGCACAAACATCAATCACAAATGCCAAATATGACAGACATCCCTTCACAACCATCCGTTGGGCCTTCAAATATGAATTCACTCTATTGGGAACATAATCTAGAGAACCTCTCCACTCGATCCTTGGCAACCCCGGCATCGCCAATATCATAGTCTTAGCATGATAATCCATAATAGCATGACATGGAGATAACCAATCCATACCCAAGATCACGTCGAAATCAAACATACTAAGCAACAAGAGATCAACTCTAGTCTCCAATCCCCCTATAGTCACTACACACGACCGGTATACACGGTCTACAATAATAGTATCGCCCACCGGCGTATATACATGAACAGATGAAACTAAGGACTCACAGGGCATATCCAGATAACGAGCAAAATACGATGATACATACGAATAAGTGGAATCAGGGTCAAATAATGCAAAAGCATCTATGTGGCATACTGAGACAATACTTGTAATCACTGGTCTGGCAGGAAGAGCATAGAATCGGGCATGGGCGCCACCTGATCGGCCTCCGCCTCTAGGGAGACCCCTAGCTGCCTGAGCCCCACCCTGAGCTGGCTGGATGGGTGGTGAAGTAACTAGTGCTGAAGTCGTAGTCTGACTCCTCTGCTGAGATGGACCTCCCGAAAGGCGGGGGCAATGTCTCTTCATGTGACCCAAATCTCCACACTCAAAACAACCCCTCTCGAACAATGGCGATAAGCACTGAGGAGGACCCCGAGAACCAGAATAACTATTAGAAGAACCTGGAACAGATGAACCCTAAACTGATGGTGCACGAGATGAACTCTGAGCTGGAAGAGCACTGAGAGACGACTGACCCGGATGGGCACTGGATGAACCATGGCTAGATGATGCACCACGGTGAACTGGACGAGCCATCTGAGCGAGCCTATAAGGACGACCCTTGTTGTGGTAAGACTGTCCCCTAGAAGGAACACCACTCCACCCGAACCTCGAGGCCTCTTGGCCTCCCTGTCCTCACGCTCCTGACTACATACCAGCTCTATTTGCCGAGCAAAATCGACCACCTCATTCAAAGTAGCACCAGATACCCTCTCCCGAGTCATAAGCAAACACAATTGATAGGTGAGGCCATCAATGAACCTCCTAATCCTCTCCCTCTCGGTGGGAACCAACCAAACTGTGTGACGATCCAACTTTAAGAACCTCATCTCGTACTGGGTCACAGACATGCCATCTTGACGTAGCTGCTCAAACTGTCTGCACAGCTCCTCCCTGCGGACTGTGACACGAACTTCTCCAATAAGAGAACGAGAACTAACTCCATATAGGTGGTGCTGCACCGACAAACCTGCACCTCTCATAAGCCTCCCACCATATAAAGGCAGCCCCAGTAAACTGAAAAGTAGTGAATGAGACCCCACTGGTCTCCAGAATATCTGTCGTGCGAAGAATCCGCTAGCACCTGTCCAAAAAGCCCTAGGCATCCTCAGACTCAGCCCCACTGAATGATGGAGGCTTGAGTCTCCCAAATCTCTCTAGTCTCCTCTGCTCATCATCAGCCATAATGGGGCACACCTAGGCCTGAGCAGCTGCAACCTGCTGGGATGGTGGTACCCCTGGTGTCTGAAGTCCCTGCATCACCTACTCTAGAGTACGGGGGGCGGGAGTCTGAGTACCTCCCCCAGCCTAAGAAGTGGCTGCTGCAGCCAGAATAGAAACCGCCTGAGCAAGGCTGGTGCACACAGTCAAAATCTGAGCCAAAGCCTCCTGAAGGCCAGAATCACAATGGGCACAGTTGGTGCTAGAGATGGCCCTACTGCCTCAACCATATCTGTACCTGCTCCTGAGCTGGAACAACTGGTGGATCTACAGGTGGTGCTCTAGCTGCTGTACGAGTTGAACCTCTGCCGCTACCGCAACCCCAGCCTCTCGTGGCCCTAGCAGTGGTACTGGTGGCTGTCCGTTCTGACCGGCAGCACATGTCCTCGCCATCTGTGAGAGAATAGAAAAACAAAAGTTTAGTGACCGGAATCAAAAAATCTGCACGACAAGAATACAAGAATGTGAAGTTTTCTAAGGGTAGGCAGCCTCTCGAAGATAAGTACAAACGTCTCCGTACCGATCCGCAAGACTCTACTAAACCTACTCATGACTCGTGAGACCTATGTAACCTAGGCTCTGATACCAACTTGTCACGAACCAAAACTTAGCCTTTCGTGATGGAGCCCAACGTGGTACTAGGCAAGCCGATACCTCTAAACATTTCCAACACTTTTAAATGAAAAAATGAAATAACACAGGTTTAACCAGTTAAAGCTCTCATAAACTGGATAGAAAATCAGAACTCAATACGAAAGTTCCCAAAATCAGGGTGTCACTGGGTACATGAGCGTCTATACAACACGAGCCTGAAAATATTGTCTATGAAAAATAGAAACTAAATACATAAAGCTAAAAGATATGGAGGAGAGTCAAGATCTGCGAACGCCGGGCAGCTACCTCGAAATCTCTGAATGATCAAGCTGCTCAGATAATCAACACCCACGTTGTCTGATAACACCTGGATCTGCACACGAAGTGCAGGGTATAGTGTGAGTACAACCAACTCAGTAAGTAACAAGACTAACTGTTGGACTGGAAGTAGTGACGAGCTCAGCAGGTACATTTCAATATAGAATTAACAGTACAGAGATGTGGGCATGTTTTCAAGTTCAATAGATAAAACTCAATACAAGTAAAATAGATCAATTCTGAAAGATATGAGGGACATGACATTTCTATATCTACATGCCACTGTACATGTTGTATGTGGTTCACTACAATGGAAACTTCGCGTACTCACACTCTTAGAGTACTCAATCACTCAGTATTGTACGGTGCAGGTCTAGCCCAGGGAAGATCCATCCCTCAATATAAATGTATAAGGCAACTCCATGCCAACTGAACTCCATCCCAAATATAATATCTACTGCGCTCACTGTGGGGGTGCAGACTCCGGAGGGGCTCCTTCAGCCCAAGCACTATAATAAGCCAGGTTTAGGCATAAATAAATAAAAACATGTTACAACGTGCAACCCGATCCCTTAATTATCACTCAGAATCAGGCCCTCGGCCTCACTTAGTCATTAATCTCTCCAGTCTCTCGGACTCACAATGTCATAAAAATCAGCCCATTATGATGATATGTTGTATCAATGGATGGAAATAGAGACTGAGATATGATATGCAAATGATAGATGTGACTGAGTTCACAATTGTAATATTAAACAAGTAATTCAACAGTAATACAACCTCTATAGATCCCAAAAATATCGGCACAAGGCCGAAGCATGATTTTAACATGAGTCTCAGCTCAATTTCTCTAACACGTGGAGGATATGTGGGTATTGACATGATTATTTGATTATGCAACTCCAAGGGAACAATTAAGTCACAATTTTTATGGTGCACGCCTACACGCCCGTCACCTAGCATGTGCGTCACCTCCATACCAATCATATAACACGTAATTCAGGGATTTATACCCTCAGAATTAAGTTTAGAAGTGTTACTTACCTCAAGCTGTGCAAATCACTACTACGACAAGCCCTTGCCTTGCGAAACGTCCTCTAAATGCCTCGAATCTAGCCACAAACAGTTCGATACAATCAACGCGAGCTAAAGGAATCTATTCCATAAGAAAATACTAGGTTATTAATCAAAAGTCACAAAGGCGACTCAAAAGCCGGCCCCGAGCCCACATCTCGGAATCCAATAAAGTCACGAAATCCGAAAGCCCATTCAACCATGAGTCTAACCCTACCAAATTTACCAAAATCCAACACCAAATCGACACTGAAATCCCCAATTTAAACTCTCCAAATCCCTAGCTTCAACTCCCAAAATTACACCTCAAAATCACACAATCTAGGTGGGAAAATCAATCGAGAAATAAAATTATAGAATAAAAATGATCACAAGTGACTTACCTCAAGAAACCCCTCGAAAATCCTCTCAAAATTCACCTTAGACCGAGTTTGCAAAGCCCAAAATGAGAAAAACCATGAAACCCTGGAATTTAACATTCTGCCTAGTGCTTATGCTTCTGCGGATAATTTAACCGCATCTGCGGCTCCGCTTTTGCGAACATTCTTCTGCTTCTGCGGACCTGCCTCACCAAGTCTCCCTTCGCTTCTGCGACTTCCTCCGCATCTGCGAACTCGCAAGTGCGGAAATTCCCTTCGCACTTGCGCAACTCCCCCAGCTGGCCAATCTCCGCTTCTGCGCCCATTGCACCACATCTGCGACCACACAGGTGCATAAAATAACCTCGCATCTGTGACCACTGCCCATTTCCTTCCAGGCCACTTATGCAATTACCTGCTCGCATTTACGAGCTCGCACCTGCGATCAAAACTCCGCAGGTGCGACTGCACCTGACCTGGTGCACTTCAGCAGTCTTTCAAATTCCAAACTTGAACCGTTAACCATCCGAACTTCACCCGAGACCCCCGGGACCTCAACCAAGTATACAAAATCACATCAAACAACATCAAAAACATGAATCGCACCCCAATTCAAGCCTAATGAAAACTAAGGAATTCCAACTTCTACAAACGATGCCGAAACCTACCAAATTACCTCTGATTGACCTCAAACTTTGCACATACATCACAATTAACACCACGGGCCTACTCTAACTCCCAGAACTCTAATCCGAGCCCGGTAACGACAAATGTTCACTCTCGGTCAAACATATAAATTTCTAACTTTCGCCATTTCAAGCCTACTTCAACTACGGACCTCCAAAGCACAATTCGGGCATGCTCCTAAGTCCAAAATCATCCAACGGAGCTAACGGAACCATCAAAACTCCATTCTGGAGTCGTCTATACATAAGTCAATATCCAATAAGCCTTTTCAACTTAAACTTCTAACCTTGAGACTAAGTGCCTCGATTTATTTCGAAACCCTCTCCGGACTCGAACTAACTACCCCGGCAAGTCACATAGCAGCTATAAAGCACAGAATGAGCAGTAAATAGGGGAACGGGGCTACAACTCTCAAAATGACTGGCTGGGTCGTTACAATCTCCAAAACCAAAGCCACCATGCACATCAACATACCCCTCAAACGTCTCTCCAATGTGGCCGTTGAAATTTCCTCCTATGAAAAACTTCTCGATATGCGGGATATCACGCACCATCTCATCCAAATCCTCCAAAAAATGTCTTTTGACTTCCCCATCCAAGCCTTGGGGTACGTACGCACTAATTATGTTCAAAGTAAAACCTCCAACAACTAGCTTAATAGCCAACAACATGTATTCACCCTCCTAACCTCCACCATTACTTCACGGAGGTCCTTATCAACCAAGATACCTATCCCGTTCCTTCCCCTCACCCTCCCAGAATACCATAGTTTGAGCTTGTCCACATCTCGCGCCTTATCTCCTACCCACCTAGTCTCATGTACACAAGCTATATTAATCTTTCTTTTCTCTAGAATCTTCGCTAACTCTACAGATTTACCAGTCAAAGTTCATATGTTCTAAGACCCCACTCTCAGCCTATTAGCTCTCCTAGCCCACTTACCTCTCGCACACCCCGCACACAATATACTAAAATTAACCAATCAAATCCTCATTGCTGAAAGTTGAAAAAAGTTTTCTGATTTGTTTTCCACATCTTGCAAAAATAAAAATCAAAAAGAAAAATCAACTTGTTTTAGACCAAACTGTCATGGCCCGCCACGTAGGTGCCATTTGGCATATATTTTTGCCATATGGAAGGGTTACATAAGTTAGGGATTAGCTTTTGGTGGAATATTTTAGAACTATGGAGAACTTCCTTGGGAAAGCTCTAGATATTTATGGACTTGGTAGGAAGACTCTTTTGGAAAGCCTTGGAATGTTTTAGTCATGTAGAAAATTCTAGAGGGTGTACTTATTTGTAAATATGAAAGGACTTGTGGAATAATTATTATTTACACACTAGCCCCTAGGTGATTAGTATAAATAGGGGGCATTCATTTGTAACTCACCGAGGAAAACAATCAAGTTCTCTCTAATACAAAAGCTTCCTTTTGCAATTCTCCTGTGTTCTAACATATCCTTAGCGATCTTTAGTGTAGTAAGGCTGACTTGGCATAGCAAAAACATGAGCAAGTTGTGCAAAATCGTGAGCGAGTTATCAAGTGCCGCATGTGCGCTTAGTTGATGATTAAGGACGTGACAACGTGGTATCAGAGCAAAGGTTATGACTAAAGGAATGTTAGAAAGAATACAAAAAATTGCTAGAAGGAAGCTTTGTAGGGAATCATGGTCGGGATTACCAAGGGCATGGTACTTGCAAAAAGGACAGATGTGAAGGTACCTAAGCAAAAGGAGTATGGCGGTGCATTGGACACATGCAAGGTGGGCGATTTACTTTGGATGGACAAGTACTTTGAGGTAGTCAAGGAGGATGACGAAGTTGTTAAGGTACGCAATGCCTCAATGTACTCGACCGAGGTTGCCTATGGTGGCGTCGAAAGTGTGCCAATATGGAAAAAAGGCTATGCAAGATTAAGACATGAGAGCAGTTCAAGAAGGAGTTGAAGAGAAGTTCTACTCAATGAATGTGGTATACGAGGCTAGGCAGAAGCTAAGGGAGCTCCAACATATGGCCACAATTCGGGAGTATGTACGCGAGTTCACTACCTTAATGCTGTAAATCTTGTCGTTGTCCGAGGAAGATTCCCTCTTCTATTTCATGGATGGGTTGCAAAATTGGGCAAACCATGAGTTAAGAAGACATCAAGTAGCCAACATGGATGAGGCCATAGCGGTAGCCGAGTCGTTCGTTGAATTCAAGATGGATCCTGCCAAGTCTGAAGAAGGCAACGCCGAGAGAGGTGGAAGAGATCATGACAAGGACAACAGGAAAGGCATAGCCGAGATATACAAGGGCAATGGCAAGGGGCCATCCCATAATGAATAGGGGTCTAAGAGAAATGGCAATGGGCCGAAAAATGGTCGCGAGTACGTGCCTAAAGGAGGGTGCTACTTCTATAAAGGTCACATCGGGGAAGTGAATTCCTAGAGTTGGGGAAGCTTGCAACAATGATCGGGAACTTTGCTTAGGCACACAAGGTTAACACAGGAAGGACTGCCTGCATTGGAGGGATGCGCTTGGAATCTAAGCTGAAAGTAGGGGATTCCAAAGCCTATCTTGGCTCCTTGCAAATGGAGCATGGTGGTAGCAAGAAAAGTTTGGCGGACATAGTTGAATAGGATGGCGAGTTACAAAGTGATGGCATGATAATGGACTTAGACGATGCAGGGTCAAGTTTGCTAGCAAGGCTGGGACCACAGAGGGCAGCCAAAT
>AWOL01S0006473.1:59835-70114 GCA_000715115.1 Nicotiana otophora | reverse complement strand
AAATTATTTAAAAGGAGAAAATGGAAATTTTCAATTGGCACGATGTGCATATTACTTGTGATTCATAACTAAGGATGAGATCCTCATATTTTTATATAAAATGATATGTTTAAACTGGGCTATGAGTTGTAGTGGAAGTTATATAAGGACGAGATTCTTGTAAGGAAAATTTTTGTGTTTAAGTTCTCCCTTGTGAAATTAAATTTGTACTATAGTACTAATAGGGAGTCATGCCTGTTAGGCTTATTTGAAAATTCTTATATGAAATTCTCTGTGCATAGTTGTCAAATTCATGTTGTAATTATTAATTTTTAACCTACGAGGTAGGTGCCCGCCTAGGTGGCGTTAAATGTGACTCGTTAATTCGGGTAAATAATTATGAGGTCCTCATGCCTCACGTCTAGTTATCATTATTGTGAAGGTTTGCAACGAGATTTTTGTTAACATGAGGTTAAATGACGATTCTGTAATTGATTATGAACAACTATTAAGACCAAATTGATTCAAGAGAGTGCCCCATTTACAGAGTCAGACGAGTGTGCGTTGAGCTTTCAGAAGCTCAAGATCACTTTGACTCCGACACAAGCGTTGGTATTACTTACATGTTCAAGGTCTTATACTGTGTATTGTGGCGCGTCGCATATTGGTCTCGCGCGATGTTAATGCAAGATGGTAGGGTGATTGCCTACGCATCCAGACAGTTAAAGGTACATGAGAAAAAAATATTCGGTCCACGACCTTGAGTTAGCAGTTATTGTTCGTGCCTTGAAGAATTTAGCGGCATTATTTGTACGGTGTCCATTGTGAGGTCTACACCGATCACGGAAGTCTACAACATCTGTTTAAACGNGCTGTGCATTTTATTGTGCAGGTACATATATATATAGCGGCCTTGTGGGCGCAGATGTGTGGTTAATAATTGTGGAGACATAGGTGAGCTGCATTCTATATTACGATCCGCAGCTAACAGAGTCTCCTTCAGAGTTATTATATTTTTATGTCTAATTTGTATTCTAGACAGATGCTATATTTTATTTTAATTCCCTAGTAAATGCTCATGCACTTGTGACACCGGGTTTTGGGATGATTATGGGTTGCACTGTATTGGAAATTTTTAAAGATATTAGTACGTATTTCGTAAATGTCATCTTCTGCTATTTAATTGAGGGGAACAACTATGACTTCAAAAATATTAAAATGAGAATTTATTTAGTATTTATTGTTGGCTTGTCTGACAGCGGTGTCCGGCGCCATCACGACCTATAAGTGAAATTGGGTAGTGAAAAGGGTAAGGCTGCGCTGGTAAAGCAGCTGCTTTGGTCCTCATAATTTTTGGGGCCCCAAGTATTTCTAATAGGTTATATATTAATTTATTTTTAGAAGAATATTTAGTGTTTTAAATGGGAAAGTACAAAATTTCATAGTAAAAAAGTAGGATTAAATTGTTGATCATAAATTTAGAAAAAATGTCTTTTTGGGAATCACTCTCTAGAAAAAATGTCTTTTTGGTTCGTGATAAGATTTGTCTATATGGAGCTCTACTTTTGTGATCGTTGTGTATAAATAGGGGTAAGGGTTACCCCAAAGAAGAATTGAAGAGTATGTTAAGAAATTGGTCAGCTCAACAGTGTTAAGTAAGCATAACAAAAGAAGAAATTTGCCTTGGGAGAGATAATTCTCTACCAGTGTTCGTGGCAAGCCTATGAAGAGGGCAGACCAGCCAATGCAACACCGCCCACTTGGCTCAGTTCTCAGAAACGCTTTTGAAAGATTTTGTTTCCCGAACTCTCTGTAATGCGTGGCGCATAGGATTTGAACAGTTGCGTCAGGTCACCATTGACGGTGTCAGAATAGTCCACCAAGTTCAATAAGTTAGCCCGTCATACTCCTACTTTGCTTCCTACATCCAGAGGGCGAGTCCACAGACTCATTAAAGGACTCAATTATGATCGTAAAATTTTGTACGACTCGGGAGCTACAAGCTAATACTTCATTTCTGCTAGTTATACAAATTACCAAGATATTAGAATGTGTTCGGTGTGAGGAAAAAGGAAACTAAGGAGACCAAGATGTCTCAAGGTTCTGGGGGATTCAGTGGATTCTACTATACAAGTATAAATCATTATGGCGGGGGCTCGGGCAGTCGGCCAGCCCAGTACGCGCATCAAATTACTCGGGGTGCTCCAGTAAGTTCTTTTAATGCACCACCGACATGAGTTCCTACAATGGTTATTCCTGTTATCTGGAATAGACTCAATATGAGCAGCCTAACCCGCAAAGGGGTTGTTATGAATATGGTGATACTAGGCACATCATGAGAAAATTGTCCCAAACTTTGGAGAGACTTATTTCAACAAAGCACTCAGGCTATGTGCCCCATTGCAATTACTACACCACCCACACGACCAGTTAGGGGTGGAGGACAGACGGGTACAAGGCGTCCTAGAGGTGGAGACCCGGCCATTAATATATATGTTTTACGGTATGGCGAAGGTCGCTACATCAGATGGTGTCGTTACAGGTATGACCTCGATTTAATATAAAGGAATAATTTCCTTAACGTGATTNGTTGGAGTTGCTTAAGGATTATGATATCACCATTCTCTATCATCCTGGGAAGGCCAATGTAGTGGCTGATGCCTTGAGTCATAAGGCGGAGAGTTTGGGCAGCTTAGCATATTTACCGGTAGTAGAANCTACATCAGATGGTGTCGTTACAGGTATGACCTCGATTTAATATAAAGGAATAATTTCCTTAACGTGATTCGGTTCTCAGTATCGAAACGAGTCCTCTTATTGTGCTCCACTTATGAGTGAGCTTCATAATGCTATAATCTACTTATGTGTTTACCGNTTTCTCAGTCTTCTCTTTATGATCGTATCAGAGAGCGTCAGTATGATGATCCCCATTTGCTTGTCGTTAAGGATACAGTTCAGCACGGTAATGCCAAAGAAGTCGCAATTGGAGATGAAGGTGTATTACGGATGCAGAGCAGGCTATGTATTCCTAATGTAGATGGTTTTCGTGAATTGATTCTCCAGGAGGCTCACAGTTTGCGGTACTCCATACATCCGGGTGCTGCGAAGATGTAGCAGGACTTGAGGCAATATTATTAGCGGAGGAAGATGAAGAAAGACATAGTGGAGTATGTAGCTCGGTGTCTAAATTGTCAACAAGTGAAATATGAGCATTAACGATCGAGTGGATTGCTTTAGAAGTTAGAGATTCCAGCATGAAAATGGTAGAGGATCACTATGGATTTCATTGTTGGACTCCCACGGACTCAGAGGATGTTCAATGCAGCTTGGTTGATTGTGGATAGATTGACCAAGTCAGCTCATTGCAATCCTATGATGACTACCTACTCTTCCGAGCAGTTGGCTCGAATCTATATTTGCGAGATTTTCAGATTTCACGACATATCGATATCTATCATCTCTGACCGGGGTACACAGTTTACATCATGATTCTGGAGGGCAGTACAACGTGAGTTGGGTACTCGGGTAGAGTTGAGTACAACATTTCACCCTCAGACGGACGGGCAGACCGAACGCACTATTCAGATACTGGAGGATATGCTTCGTGCGTGTGTAATAGATTTTGGGGGTACTTGGGATCAGTTCTTACCACTTGCGTAGTTTGCTTACAATAACAGTTGCCAGTCAAGTATTCAGATGGCTCCTGTATGAGGCCTTGTATGGTAGGCGGTGCCGGTCCCCAGTGGGTTGGTTTGAACCGGGCGAGGCTAGGCTCTCTGCGGTTTATTCGATATTTCATGTTTTTATGCTTCGAAAATATCACGGCGATCCGTCTCATGTGTTAGACTTCAGTTCGGTTCAGTTGGACAAGGATCTATCTTATGTTGAGGAACCAATGGCTATTTTGGATAGGCATGTTCGAAAGCTGAGGTCAAAGAACATTGCTTCCGTGAAGATTCAGTGGAGGGGTCATCCGGTCGAGGAGGCGACTTGGGAGACCGAGCATGATATGCGCGGCTGTTATCCACACTTATTCACCAGCTTAGGTGGAGAATGTGATGACCCAAAAGCACTATTTATCATTCCTCAACGTGCGTGCGCAGTCCGTAACATTTTTCGAAAAGTTTTCAGGTGAAAAATGAATTAAAATGTGAATTAGAGCTTTAAAACTCAACTGAGTTGACTTTGGTCAACATTTTGAGCAAACGGACTCGGATCAGTGTTTTGACAGTTCCAGTAGGTCCGTATCGTGATTTGGGACGTAGGAGTATACCCGGAATAAAATTCCAAGGTCCCTAGCCCGAGATATGGAATTTTGATGAAAAACTAAAAGTTTAAGTTCAAATAGTGACCGGATGTCAAATTATGTGCAAACGACCCCGGAATAGAATTTTGATGATTCCAACAGCTCCGTACGGTTATTTTGGACTTAGGAGTGTGATCGGAATTTTATTTGGAAGTCTGTAGTAGAATTAGGCTTGAAATGCCAAAAGTTAAATTTTTGGAAAGTTTGACCAGGGGGTTAACTTTTTGATATCGAGGTCGGAATCCGATTCTGGGAATTGGAATAGGTCTGTTATGTCATTTATGACTTGTGTGAAAAATTTGAAGTCATTCCGAATTGATTTGATGTGTTTCGGCACAAGATATAGAATTTGAAAGTTTAAAGTTCATAGATTTTGATTTGAGGTGCGATTCGTCGTTTTGATGTTGTTTGATGTGGTTTGAAGCCTCGACTAAGTTTGTATTGTCTTTTGGAACATGTTGGTATAATTGGTTAAGGTCCCGAGGATCTCGGGTTGATTTCGGAAGGTAAACGGAATGGATTTCGGACAAAGAAGGCTGCTGAAAATATCTGTTGCAGAAATTTCGCCAGACAATTCTGGTGCGTGAAGCCAAATTTGGAATCTTATATCGCCCAGTCTATAATGAATTAGAACATTGTCAAAACACGAAAGTTGTAGTCCTTTATTTTTAGTTTCCAGAAAGTTAAACCATTCATCATTTGGATATTTGTACAGAAAGTTATGATGGATTGAATGAAGGCTGGTAAACCAGTTTTGCCAGAAATTTCTGATGTGTGGAGCCGACTTTAGAAGCTTATAAATTTCTGATGTGTGGAGCCAATTTTGGAAGCTTATATCCCGAAATTCATAAGGAATCAGACGATTGTGAAAACATAAAAGTTGTAGTCGTTTGATTCTAGTTTCCATAAATTTAAACAATGCATCATGTGGACATTTCTACAGAAAGTTATGATGGATTGAATAAAGGCTGGTAGAGCAGTTTTGCCAAAAATTTCGCCAGAGATTTCTGATGTGTGGAGCCGATTTTGGAAGCTTATATCATGAAATTCATAAGGAGTCGGAAATTTTTCAGTAACATGAAAGTTGTAGTCGTTGGATTCTAATTTCTAGAAAGTTACACCATTCATCATTTGGACATTCATAAATAAAGTTATGATCGATTGAAGGAAGGCTGGTAGAGCAGTTTCTGGTGGACTTTTAGTGACGAAACATCTTTTAGTGACGATAAATGGACTTTTAGTGACGGATTGGTAGAAATATAAGGATCAAAAATGGTCATTTCATTCATTTCGCTTTGGATTTTTGGAGCACGGTTCTTGGGCAATTTTCACGAAAAAACATTGGGGTAAGTGTTCCTTATCCTATATTGATTATATTTCATGATTACATACTCATTTACATCATGAATCCATGAATTTATGGAAGAAAAATCAAGATTTTCGAAAAATCTTTCAAAAACAAAAATTTAAGATTTGGAGGTCGAGTTGTTATCGGAGTTTGGTAAAACTGGTATGGGTGGACTCGTAATTGAATGGGTTGTCGGATTTTGTAAGTTCGCCGGATTCCGAGATGTAGGCCCCGCAGGTAAATTTTGAGCTAATTTCGGATTTATTGAAAATGTAATAGTTTTTTATGAAATTGATCACTATAATTTTTGTTGACTGTATCGAATTAATTATGACTAGATACGAGTCGATCAGAGTCGGAAAATCGAGAAAAAAGCGTAATACTTGGTTAAATTGGAGCAAGTCGAGGTAAGTAACTTGTCTAACTTTGTGTGGGAGAAATTTTCCCTAGGATTGATATTAATGTGATTATTGAATTGTGTTGAAAATCGTGTACACGAGGTGACGAGCGTGTACGCGAGCTAAATGTGAAGAATTATATTTTTAAATTATGTAGATCATTGTTGTACATTTATTAAAATATTCTATCTTGTTATATTCTTCATCATTGATTAAATATTTATATTTTAAATTTGTTTGATCTTCTCCTGCTAATTGTTTTATCTGTTTAGTTAGAACTTGGTTTCTTTTATTCCGTGCATTATTTGAAAGTTGATTTTCTTTAAATTATACATTATTAATTTGAAGTATTCGGCATTTTTAAACTTGATATTGAAGCAACGTGTTAAATATTTTGAAATATTATTTTCCTGAATTATTTACTCCTGAATATTTTTTTAAGATTTACGTACTGATTGTGATGGAGCAGTGAGCTCTTTATTATAGAAAAATATTATTGTTGAATTATTTTGGCAAGTTAAATTATTTGAGCACTTGAGGTGCAACTCGTGATATATTGAGATATTGATACGCATGCGGTGGTATAAGGTCTGGGTATTAAAACGCATGCGGTGAGATAAGGGTGGCTTGATACGCGTGGGTAGTAAGGGTAACTACTAGAAGTCATGCGGTGTGATAAGGGCACCTACAAATCAACCTGTACAATTTAACAGTATATATACAAATAATAGAAATGAAGAACTAAACATGAAACGTCGGGAGGGAAACATGCTGAGGGGAATACGAGATAAAGAAATACAACAGAATGATAACCGGAGCAGTCAACATACCATGAATCAACAAGAATTGTGAATACAGTAGAGGAAAAATGCACGACATCACCCTTCGTTCTTTTACTCTCAATCTCACCATAAAATCAATAGAAATGGCACGACATCACCCTTCGTGAATTAACACTCATATCATGGCACGGTATCACCCTTCGTGCATTAACACTCACAATATGGCACGGCATCACCATCCGTGAATTAAAACTCACAATATGGCACGGTATCACCCTTCGTGCATTAACACTC
Organism: Nicotiana otophora; assembly: GCA_000715115.1. Classification (NCBI taxonomy): domain Eukaryota; kingdom Viridiplantae; phylum Streptophyta; class Magnoliopsida; order Solanales; family Solanaceae; genus Nicotiana; species Nicotiana otophora. The sequence goes on along the minus strand of AWOL01S0006473.1, from coordinate 63,007 downwards.
GCAATGTGGCACGGCATCACCCTTCGTGCATTAACACTCGCAATATGGCACGGCATCACCCTTCGTACATTAACAGTCTCCCTTACCATAATGCAATGCATAAATAATAAAAGGGAGATAGAATACCAAGTACAAACCTTACTTCAATATTTGGTTCCATAATATAAATCTCAACTTTTAAATGAATACTTGATAACCAACAGAAAATCCGTAACCATGATAATGACGATTGATTTAACAACACTAGTATAAACATGTAGCAATTAGGCATAGGAAAGGGACAATATAAGAAAACAGAAGAAACATGGAACACAGGTAAATTGGCAGCGCATAAGTACTCGTCACCTCACATATGCGCCGCTCACATGAATTTCACTTAGCAAATAATCTAAGGTTCCTAATTCCCTCAAGTCAGGGTTAGACACAACACTTACCTCGCTCTGAAGGCCACTAAATTCTCAATCACAACTTTTTCTTTGGAATTCACCTCCAAATCACTCGTATCTATTCAAAAATAACTCATAATATCAAATTTTGCTAAAGAAATAAATTATATTGAAAAAATTAAATTTCCCAAATTTTCCTCCAAAAAGTCAAAAAATAGACCCCGGACCCGCTTGGTCAAAACCCGAGGTTAGGACCAAAATCTATTTACCCATTCACCCCCGAGCCCGAATATGTAATTAGTTTTGGAATCCGACCTCAAATTGAGGTCTAAATTCCCAAATTTTCGAAATCCCTAGTTTTCTACCCTAACCTCTAATTCTACTATGAAAACTCTAGATTTTAGGTTGATAATTCAAGAAATGTAATGGGTAATTGAAAGAAAATGGTTTAGAATCACTTACCAACACTTTGTGGAAGAAAATGGCTTTTGAGAATCATTAACTTTTGGTTCTTGAAAAATGTTGAAGAAATGGCTTAAACCCGCGTTTGATTCTGTTAAGTGCTGGGTGACAGTGTGCATCGCGTTCGTGAGGCCACTGTCACATTCGCGAAGAGCATTGGCTGCCAAGCCTTTGCGTTCGTGAGATAGAGTTCGCTAGGCTACCCCTCACTGAACATCGCGTTCGCGAGACATTGCTCGCGTTCGCGATGAAGAAAAGGATGACTCCCCCCTCCCCCCCGAATGCCTAACACTACGCATTCGCGATGGGCTTGTCGTGTTCGCGAAGGGTAATTCCCCCATCGCTTCGCGTTCGCGAAGAAGAAATTCCGGCCTAATCATTTTAATCTTCGCGATCGCGAGAGGACCTTCGCGAATGCGAAGAAGGATACCAGATACCAGAATCTGCAGAAAACCAGATTTTCCAAAGTCCAAAACATCTTGTGGCTTATCCGAAACTCACTCAAGCCCTCGGGACTCCAAACCAAACATGCACACAAGTCTAAAAATATCATACGAACTTGGCCGCGTGATCAAATCGCTAAAATAACACATAGAACTACGAATTTAACACCAAATCAAATGGGATTCTCAAGAACACTTTAAAATGTCTATTTTCTCAACTGGACGTCCGAATCACGCCAAATCAATTCCGGTTCTCACCAAATGTCACAAACAAGTCTTAAATATCATAATGAACCTGTACCGGGTCCCGGAACCAAAATATGGACCCGGTACTAACAATGTCAAACATCAATCAATTCTTAAAACCAAATAATTTTCAGACTTTTAATTTTTATCAAAAATTCATAACTTAAGCTAGGGACCTCCATTCGATTCCGGTCATACGTCCATGTCTCATAATTCGATACGGACCCACTGGGACCTTCAATACACGGATCTGGGCCCGTTTACCAAAATTATTGATCGAAGTTAAATAAAATCAACTCTTTAAGGCATAAATTCTTGTTAGCATCAATGTTTTCAACATAAAGCTTTCCGGAAACATGCCCGTACTGCGCACGTAAATCTAAAACATAATATGACCTTTTGGGTCATCACAAAACATTGCTTACATTCGTTACTGGTGCTTAAGTTCTTTAAGATAACTTTTTAAAACTTAAAAAAGTTTAAATACCATAATATATTCATACGAGTTGAAGAGTTAAAATTTGCCTATAAACTTTACGGAAATTAATCACCAATCCATCGGTTAAAATTGTGATTTTAAAAAAATCCGGTGACGTATTATGTATATATACCTGCCTTTCATTTCTAATGAAACTCCAACTGACATATTATTTTTTGGTAATTTCTTTCCTTAAGTTTGACTTTGTAAAATTAATTAATTAATTTTACTTATTTTTCTTTTAAACCTTTTTTTTAACAATTTTAACATATCGTTTAGAGTCCCTTTGAACAAAACGTATTATGTATACCTGACTTTTGTTGAGAAGAACAAAATGGTTTCTGACCAAGCAGCTTGAGTTCAGGTTAACCAAAGTACAATCACGATAACTTTAATAATTAAAGTTAAGGAAAAAAATATTAAACAAACGTACAGTCATAGCAGGAATCATTAAAACTTAAGGTATACAAAGACAACTTAGTGATTCGTCACACATGTATAGTATTTGTGTCGAACTTATTTGTCAAACAAAGTCAAAAGAAAAACTTGAACAACAAATAAGGATTGAGCATATTAGACATTTTTATTTCCTAATTAGTTCAAATTAGTTGAATAACACCCGCATCATCATTCTGCAAGTTTGCCCAATATCTATGTTTAGTATACAAATATTCTTTNTGTAGTATACAAATATTTTTAATAATAATAAATAAAAATATATTTATCTACATATTAAAATCAAAAATAGATTCAAAAGAATAAAATGAACCAAAAATAAGGATTAAATAGATTATACTCCGACCCACAATATATAATAGTTAGTTTACATGAGTTGAACAACATACAAATTATCATTTTTCAAGTTTGTCCAGTAATTAAGTGTACTTTATTTATAAATTCTATAAATTTATTTACATATCTACATATTAATACCAAATAAAGATTTATGTATAGACTTTTCACGAGTAATTTATCTACAACTGTCTAAATTCAATAAATGGTATGTAACTTTCAAAATATTATATTGTTAAGTGTTTTCGTGCGCAAAGTAATTATATTAATTAGCAAAATTTTATATTGTAAGTGAGACAGAAAAATCATGCACCATACCTTAAAATAAAAACTCCTTGAAATATTTATGATGAAGAACGAGAAAT
>AWOL01S0006473.1:16498-58583 GCA_000715115.1 Nicotiana otophora | reverse complement strand
ATTCTTCAAGTTTGTCCAGTAATTAAGTGTACTTTATTTATAAATTCTATAAATTTATTTACATATCTACATATTAATACCAAATAAAGATTTATGTATAGATATTTCACGAGTAGTTTATCTACAACTGTCTAAATTCAATAAATGGGAAGTAACTTTCAAAATATTATATTGTAAAGTGTTTTCATGCGCAAAGTAATTATATTAATTAGCAAAATTTTATATTGTAAGTGAGACAGAAAAATCATGCACCATACCTTAAAATTAAAACTCCTTGAAATATTTATGATGAAGAACGAGAAATAGTCCAAACGGGAATAATTATTTTTCATGAGATAATATAAATTGTTTGGCTAAACTGATGAAATTGTCAAATGTTAGCTACATGCAAAAGATGTCAATTGCTAATCTCTTTCCTTTAATTAACATAATTTTTAATAAAATATTTAATTGATATGAGTTAGAACGCCTGATTAATTTTCTGTTAGGAAATATAATGACCCTAATAATCTTTGTAAAATTTGTAATTGCGCCAACCTTAATAATAGTATATGAGATAGGATAAACAAAAACTACAATTACTAACCTTTTAATTTGTTACTGTCTATCAAGAGTAAACATATGTATGTTATTATATAACTTTAAGAAAAATCCAAAGATTAGAAATGTACCTCAAATCTCAAGCAAGTATCTTCATAAATTACAATATTGGAACAAGAATGAACAACGCAAGAAAACTTCTACGAATGGCTCATTTCTCTCTAGGCGCATGCTAACTAACGTACGCCACCTGTGTGAAGACGGCTCGCGTACCATCACAGAAGGCAGCCATGGCACAGGCTTCAACCTCACAATCACAACGAGGTCAGAGAGCTCAAACTACTACAGTTGGTGTCACGACCCAAAATCCAAAAAGGCCGTGATGGCGCCGGACACCACTGTCAGTGTAACGACCCGACCGGTCGTTTTAAGAATTAGAGCCCCGATCCCCTAATATCTGCTTTCCCCATATTTGTTTCTTCTTTTGGGATTTGCCCGAGTGATTGGTTATGGAATTCAGGGAGTTTTGGGACACTTAGTCCCTAGTTGTGAGTTTAAGCATTAGAATTTGGACCGTAGTCGGAACTCTATGAAGACGGATCCGGAATGGAATTCCGTCAACTCCGTTAGCTCTGTTGAGTGATTTTGGGGATGGGAGCGCATCCGGAATGTATTTTGAGGGGTCTATAGTAGATTTAGGCTTGAATAGGCGAAAGTTAGTTTTTCGGCGATTTCGGCCGATACTGAAAATTTTGATATCGAACTCGGAATGGAATTCCAAAAGTGGTTATCGGTTCGTAATGTCATTTGTGACCTGTGTGTAAATTTGAGGTCATTCGGACTAGATTTGATGTGATTCGGCGTCATTTGTAGAATTTGGAAAACTTTAACTTTTTAGGCTTGAATCTGTGCTTAATTCATGATTTTGATATTATTCGACGTGGATTAAAGGCTCGACTAAGTTCGTATGGTGTTTTAAGATTGGTCGGTATGTTTGGTTGAGGTCCCGGGGGCCTCGGGTGTGTTTCGGATGCTTAACGGGAAGAAACTTGGACTTGGGACAAATCTGGTGCCTTTGCTGGTTCTGGTGTTTCGCACCTGCGGAAAAGAGACCGCAGGTGCGCGAGCCGCACATGCGGAGATGGAAGCGAAGATCCGAGAAGTCGAGAGTTGTCCTGGGGTCGCAGGTGCGAGGAAGTTCTGCATCTGCAATGCCCGCAAATCTGTAAGGCTGTTCGCAAATGCTCAAGATGCGCAGAAGCGGAAGGGATGTCCGCAGGCGCGAGTGCGCATGTGCGGCCCTTTCGTCGAAGGTGCGAAGGCAGAGGGGGTAAGTGAGTTGCACAGATGCACACGTTTTCCGCACAACTGCACCCGCAGGTGCGAGCCCAGGTTCCGCAGGTGCGGAAATACTTGGGCAGTGATTAAAACAGAAGGGCTTCACGATTGTCATTATTTTTGGCTTTGCAAACTCGGGTTAGGGAAATTGTTGAGAGCATTTTCGAGGCATTGCTTGAGGTAAGTTCCTTGTGCTTATTGTTGGTCAATAATCTTGCCTTGCCATGTATTTTCCCACCTAGTTAATGTATATTTAAGGTGGAAATTGGAAGTTGGAGGCTAGGGATTTGGAAGTTTGAATGGTGAATTGAAGGACCATTTGGTGTCGGATTTTAGTAAATTTGATATGGTTAGGCTCGTGAGTGAATGAGCTTTCTAGTTTCATGAATTTTGTCGTGTTTCGAGACGTGGGCCCGGGGGCCGAGTTTGAGCCAATTTCGATTTTTGGCCTGATTGTTTGTAGTTTTTCTTGTGGAATTCATTCCATTACCGAGTATTGATGGTATTGTACTATTTTGAATAGATTCCGACCATTTGGAGTCGGATACTCATGGCAAAAACGTGATATCAGATTGATTTGAGCGGTTCGAGGTAAGTGGCTTGCCTAACCCTGTGTTGGGGACTTCCCCCTTAGGATATCTTGATATTATTTGGTGTGTGGGTGTCGTGTATGTGAGGTGACGAGTACGTACACGGGCTATTATTGCAAAAATCCCATTTTTCCTTTCTAAATCATAAATTATTTTTTTTCCTTATTAAATTGCACTAATATGTTTAATTGTGAAACTTAGACTAGAGAAGCATGCTTACGTGTTTTAACTGCCTAATTGACATTCTATGGGTCATGTTTAGTAAATTCCTTATTTGCCTTATCTGTGTCCAGTATAAACTGTATAACTCGATGCCATACCTGCCATTTCATTTTGCGTTGTATATTTAAATTGGGACTATGGACGTATTTTGGGAGATTCCCCTGTACTGCATATTTAAATTGGGACTACGGACGTATTTCGGGAGATTCCCTTGTACTGTATATTTACTTTGGGTCTACGGACGTATTTCGGGAGATCCTCCAGCACTGCATATTTACTTTGGGACTATGGACGTATTCCGGGAGATCCCCCTGTACTGCATATTCATTTGAAACTATGGGACGGTATCCCGAGAGATTCCCCACTGTGTTTACCTTGTTCTGAGCCGAGGGTTCCCTTAACTGTTAAATTTTTGATAATTTCTTTAACTGTGTTACTGTAAAGTTTCCTTATATCTTTTACTGTTTAATTTATTGTATTTACTCCAGTAGGGCCTTGACCTGACCTCGTCACTACTCGACCTAGGTTAGGCTTGGCACTTACTGGTTACCATTGTGGTGTACTCATGCCCTTTCCTGCACATGGTTTCATGTGCAGATTCAGGTACGAGCTATCAGCCTTGAGGTTAGTGCGTGCTGATGATTCTAGGATACTTCAAGGTACTTCTGCTTGCGTCCGCAGATCTTCGAAGTCCCCTTCTACTCCCTCGCCTAGAGACTTTCTTTATTATCTTCAGGCTTTTGTATAGAGCTACATAGATTATCGCAGCTTGTGACTTAGTGATATTCAGGGTCTTGGGAAATTATTTTGTATATGCCGAGTGGTACTACCCTTGGCTATTTAAAAATATGTTGTTAATCTTGAAAATGTTGTGTTTTCTTTATATATTTCCGCAATATTAGGCTTACCTAGTCGTAAAGAGTAGGTGCCATTACGACACCTTACGGAGGGTTAATTTGGGTTGTGACAAGTTGGTATCAGAGCACTAGGTTCATAGGAGTCGCGAGTCACAAGTCGGTTTATTAGCGTTTCGCGGATCAGTGCGGAGACGTCCGTACTTATCTTCGAGAGGCTATGTAACTGTCAAGAACAATCATATTTCTTTGATTTCCTTATCGTGCGAGTTATTGACACCAAAAATTCTAAGATTCTATTCTATTCTTTCTCATAGATAGTGAGGACACGCAATGGGAGGACCGACGATCAGGCACCCGAGCCCCCTGCCAGAGGCCGGGGTCGGGGTAGCAGATGACCATACGGTGCAGCCCGAGCACCTGCGAGAGCTGCTTTAGAGGAGCCCCCAGCAGCTCTAGCTGGAGGGCCAGTGCCGGAGATCCCTATCGCTACTCCAGCACTCCAGGAGACTTTAGCTTAGTTCTTGAGCATGTTCAGCACTCTCGCTCATGCTGGACTATTTGCGATAGCTCCCACTACATCTCAGGACGGGGGAGGGGCACAAACTCCCTCAGCCCGCACTCCTGAGCAGAGGGTCAAGGTTGATCAGGCCGCAGAGTATATTCCTATGACCCTAGTGGCTCCGGTTCAACATGAGATCAGGGTAGTTGGTTCTGAGGCAGAGCCGCTCAGACTTGAGAGGTACAAGAAGTACCACCCACCTACTTTCAGCGAACTAGCTTCAGATGATGCTCTGGTTTTCTTGAGAAGTGTCATCGTATTCTCTGCACTATGGTCATTGTAGAGATGAGTGGGGTTGCTTTCACCGCTTTCCAGTTGAGGGGAGCAACATATCAGTGGTGGCATGCCTATGAGCTGAGTAGTCAAGACGAGGCAACCTCACTCACTTGGACTTAGTTTTCAGAGATGTTCTTGCGTGAGTATGTTCCTCAGAGCCTCAGGGATGCTTGGGGCGCAGAGTTTGAGCAGTTGCGTTAGGGTTCTATGACTATGTCGTAGTATGTAGTCCGTTTCAGTGGGTTAGCTCCCCATGCACCGGCTCTGGTTGCTACAGTCAAAGAGAGGGTTTGTCGCTTCATTGAGGGACTCCACCCCAGTATTCGGACCAGTATGGCCAGGGAGTTGGATATGGACATCACTTATCAGCAGGCAGTGAGCATTGCTAGGAGAGTGGAGGGCATGTTTTCCTGGAACAGAGAGGAGAGAGAGGTCAAGAGGTCTCGAGAGACTGGTCATTATTTAGGAGCTCGTGCACCAGCAAATCGCTATGGTAGGGGTTTTGTGAGTCGCCCTGTTCATTCAGCTCTCCCAGCAGCCAGCGGTGTTCCAGCTCCTCTTAAACCTCTGGAGCCCTATTATGCACCGCTAGTATCCAGTATGCCTCCTACTCGAGGTGCTATTACCGGCCAGTCCAGTAGGCCAGGCCCGAGTCAGTCCTATCCGCCGCGTCCTCCGAGAGGTTGTTTTGAGTGTGGTGACACTCGTCACCTGGTTACAGATTGCCCAGAGCCAGGATGGGTGCACCTCCACAGACTTATCAGCCTCCATGTGCTCCACCAGATCCTTCGTCCATTCTTCCAGCACCAGCTGCTACCCCACCTCCTCAGCCAGCCCGAGGTGGAGGTCAGGGAGGTCGAGGTTGCCCTTGAGGGGGAGGCAAGGCCAGGTACTATGCTCTTCCAGCCCGTTCAGAGGCCATTGCTTCAGATTCAGTTATCACAGGTATCGTCCATGTTTGTCATAAGGATGCATCAATATTATTTGACCCATGCTCTACGTATTCATGTGTGGCTTCTTATTTTGCTCCACATTTGGGGATATCTCGGGATTCTTTGAGTTTCCCTATTTATGTATCTACTCCCATGGGAGATCTTCTCGTTGTGGACCGTGTATATCGATCGTGTTTGATTGCTCTTAGTGGTTTTGAGACCAGAGCCGATTTGATATTACTCAGTATGGTAGATTTTGATGTTATCTTGGGCATGGACTGGTTGTCGCCTCATTATGCTATTCTTGATTGTCACGCTAAGACCGTGACGCTGGCTATACCAGGCTTGCCGAGATTAGAGTGGAGAGGTACCCTAGAGTATACTCCCCGCAGGGTCATTTCATTTTTTAAGGCTCAGTGAATGGTTGAGAAGGGGTGTGATGCGTATTTGGCCTATGTGAGAGATACCAGTATTGATACCTCTACAGTCGAGTTAGTTCCAATAGTGAGGGACTTTCCAGATGTGTTTCCAGCTGATCATCTAGGCATGCCGCCCGATAGAGATATTGATTTTGGCATTGATTTGTTGCCGAGCACTCAACCCATCTCTATTCCTCCATATTGTATGGCTCCTCCTGAATTAAAGGAGTTGAAGGAGCAGTTGCAGGAGTTGCTTGATAAGGGCTTCATTCGGCCCAGTGTGTCACCTTGGGGTGCTTCGGTCTTATTTATGAAGAAGAAGGATGGTTCTATGCGTATGTGTATTGATTATCGGTAGTTGAACAAAGTTACAATGAAGAACGGGTATCCTTTGCCTCGCATCGATGATTTATTTGATCAGTTACAGGGTGCCAGGGTGTTTTCCAAGATTGACTTGCGTTCTGGCTATCATCAGTTGAAGATTCGGTAGCCGGACATCCCGAAGACTGCTTTCAGGACCAGATATGGTCATTATGAGTTTCTAGTTATGTCGTTTGGGCTGACCAATTCCCCAGCAACCTTTATGCATTTGATGCACAGTGTGTTCCGGCCTTATCTTGATTCCTTCGTCATTGTGTTTATTAATGACATCCTGGTATATTTCCGATCTCGGGAAGATCATGAGCAGCACCTGAGGACTGCACTTCAGACCTTGAGAGAAAAGAGAAGTTGTATGCAAAATTTTCAAAGTGTGAGTTTTGGTTAGACTCAGTGGAATTCTTGGGTCATATATTATCGAGTGAGGGGATCTAGGAGGATCCGAAGAAGATTGAAGCAGTGCAGAGTTGACCCAGGCCGTCCTCAGCTACAGAGATCTTGAGTTTTCTTGGTTTGGAAGGGTATTACTGTCGCTTTGTAGAGGGATTTTCATCTATTGCGACACCTATGACCAGATTGACCCTGAAGGGTGCTCTGTTCAGGTGGACCGAGGAGTGTGAGGAGAGCTTTCAGAAGCTCAAGACAGCTTTAACTACATCCCCAGTATTAGTATTGCCTACAGGTTCGGGGTCCTACACTGTCTATTGTGATGCCTCGAGGATTGGCCTTGGAGCGGTATTGATGCAGGACGGTAAGGTGATTGCCAACGCGTCTAGACAGTTGAAGGTGCATGAGAAGAATTATCCGGTTCATGATCTCGAGTTAGCGGCTATTGTTCACGCCCTGAAGATCTGGCGTCATTATGTGTAAGGTGTTCCCTGTGAGATTTACATTGATCACCGGAGTTTGCAGTATTTGTCCAGGCAGAAGGACCTTAATTTGTGTCAGCGGAGGTGGTTGGAGCTACTTAAAGACTATGATATCACTATATTGTACCACCCGGGGAAGGCCAATGTAGTGGTCCACGCCTTGAGTCGCCGGGCAGAGAGTTTAGGGAGTTTGGCATATCTTCAGGCAGCTGATAGGCCCTTAGCCTTGGATGTTTAGGCCTTAGCCAGCCAGTTGGTGAGATTGGATATTTCAGAGCCTAGCCGGGTATTAGCTTGTGTGGTTGCTCAGTTTTCTCTTTATGACCGTATTAGAGAGTGCCAATATGATGATCCTCATCTTCTAGTTCTTTAGGACAGGGTTCGGCTAGGTGATGCCAGAGATGTGACTATTGGTGATGACGGTGTGATAAGGATGCAAGTCCGGATCTGTGTTCCCAATGTAGATGAGCTTCGGGAGTTGATTCTTGAGGAGGCCCATAGCTCCCGGTACTCCATTCATCCTGGTGCTGCGAAGATGTACCAGGACTTGAGGCAGCACTATTGGTGGACAAGAATGAAAAGGGATATAGTTGGGTTTATGGCCAAGTGTCTCAAATGTCAGCAGGTTAAATATGAGCATCAGACACCGGGTGGATTACTTCAGAGGTTAGAGATCCCAGAGTGGAAGTGGGAGCTGATCACCATGGACTTTGTGGTTGGACTTCCTCATACTTTGAGAAAGTTCGATGCTATTTGGGTGATCGTGGATCGGCTGACCAAGTCAGCCTATTTTATTCCAGTGTTGACTACATATTCTTCCGAGAGATTGGCTGAGATTTATATCAGAGAGATTGTCCGCCTTCATGGTATTCCAGTATCCATCATTTCAGACAGAGGTACACAATTCACATCACGGTTTTGGAGCCGTACAACGAGAGTTGGGTAATAGGGTGGAGTTGAGCACAACCTTTCACCCTCAGACAGACGGGCAGTTCGAGAACACGATTGAGATTCTTGACTATATGCTCCGTGCTTGTGTGATGGAGTTCGGATGGTCATGGGACCAATACTTGCCACTTGCAGAGTTTTCTTACAACAACAGTTATCAGTCCAACATTCAGATGGCACCGTATGAGGCTTTGTATGGTAGGCGGTGCCGGTCCCCTATGGGATGGTTTGAGTCAGGCGAGGCCCGATTGTTGGGTACATATTTGGTCCAGGATGCCCTAGATAAGGTAAAGGTGATTCAGGAGAGACTTCGTACAACCCAGTCCAGGCAGAAGAGTTATGCGAACCGGAAGGTTCGTGACTTGGCATTTATGGTTGGTGAGCGGGTCTTGCTTCGGGTATCGCCTATGAAGGGTNACTATTGGTGATGACAGTGTGATGAGGATGCAGGGTCGGATCTGTGTGCCCAATGTAGATGGGCTTCAGGAGTTAATTCTCGAGGAAGCCCACAACTCGCGGTACTCCAATCATCCCGATGCAGCGAAGATGTACCAAGATTTGAGACAGCACTACTGGTGGAGGAGGATGAAGAAGGATATAGTTGGGTTTGTGGCCAAGTGTCTCAACTGTCAGCTGGTCAAATATGAGCACTAGAGGCAGGGTGGATTACTTCAGAGGTTAGAGATCCTAGAGTGGAAGTGGAAGCGGATCACCATGGACTTTGTAGTTGGACTTCCACGGACTTTGAGAAGGTTCAATGCTATTTAGGTGATCGTGGATCGGTTGACCAAGTCAGCTCATTTTATTCCAGTATTGACCACTTATTCTTCTGAGAGGTTAGCTGTGATTTATATCAGAGAGATTGTCCTCCTTCATAGTATTCCAATATCCATCATTTCAGACAGAGGTACACAGTTCATATCCCGGTTTTGGAGAGCCATACAGCAGGATTTGGGTACTAGGGTGGAGTTGAGCACAGTCTTTCACCCTCAGACGGACGAGCAGTCCGAGCGCATGATTCAGATTCTTGAGGACATGTTTCGTGCCTGTGTGATGGATTTCGGAGGGTCATGGGACCAATACTTGCCACTTGCAGAGTTTTCTTACAACAACAGTTATCAGTCCAACATTCAGATGGCACCGTATGAGGCTTTGTATGGTAGGCGGTGCCGGTCCCCTATGGGATGGTTTGAGTCAGGCGAGGCCCGATTGTTGGGTACATATTTGGTCCAGGATGCCCTAGATAAGGTAAAGGTGATTCAGGAGAGACTTCGTACAACCCAGTCCAGGCAGAAGAGTTATGCGAACCGGAAGGTTCGTGACTTGGCATTTATGGTTGGTGAGCGGGTCTTGCTTCGGGTATCGCCTATGAAGGGTGTCATGAGGTTCGGGAAAAAGGGTAAGCTGAGCCCGACATTCATTGGTCCTTTTGAGTTATTGCGGTGAGTTGGGGAGGTTACTTTTGAGCTTTCCTTGCCTCCCTGCCTAGCAGGAGTTCACTCGGTATTCCACGTGTCTATGCTCCGAAAGTATCACGGTGATCCGACTCATGTATTGGATTTTAGCTTAGTCTAGTTGGACAAAGATCTATCTTATGTTGAGGAGCCAATAGCCATTTTGGATAAACAGGTCAGAAAGCTCATGTCAAAGAATATTGGTTCAGTAAAGGTCCAGTGGAGGGGTCAGCCGGTCGAGGAGGCAACTTAGGAGACCGAGCAGGATATGCGCAGCCAGTACCCTCATCTTTTCACAGTTTCAGGTATGTCTTTATACTCGTTCGAGGATGAACGATTGTTTTAAGAGGGGGAGGATGTAACGACCCGACCGGTCATTTTGAGAATTAGAGCCCCGATCCCCTAATATCTGCTTTCCCCATATTTGTTTCTGCTTTTGGGATTTGCCGGAGTGATTGGTTATGGAATTCAGGGAGTTTTGGACACTTAGTCCCTAGTTGTGAGTTTAAGCCTTAGAATTTGGACCGTAGTTGAAACTGTGTGAAAACGGATCCTAAATGGAATTCCGTTGACTCTGTTAGCTCCGTTGAGTGATTTTGGGGATCGGAGCGCGTCCGGAATGTGTTTAGGGGGTCTGTAGTAGATTTAGGCTTGAATTGGTGAAAATTAGTTTTTCGGCGATTTCGGCCGATAGTGAAAATTTTGATATCGAACTCAGAATGTAATTCTGAAAGTGGCTGTAGGTTCTTAATGTCATTTGTGACCTGTGTGTAAAGGTTGAGGTCATTCGGACTAGAATTGATGTGGTCCGGCGTCGTTTGTAGAATTTGGAAAACTTTAAATTCTTAGGCTTGAATCCATGCTTAATTCATGATTTTGGTGTTGTTTGACGTGGTTTAAAGGCTCCACTAAGTTCGTATGGTGTTTTAGGATTAGTTGGTAGGTTTGGTTGAGGTCCCGGGGGCCTCGGGTGTGTTTCAGATGCTTAACAGGAAGAAACTTGGACTTAGGAGAAATCTGGTACCTTTGTTGGTTCTGGGGTTTCGCACCTGCGGAAAGAGACCACAGGTGCGCGAGCCGTAGATGCGGAGATGGAAGAGCAGATGCGAGAAGTCGAGAGTTGGCCTGGGGTCGCAGGTGCGAGGAAGTTCCGCATCTGCAATGCCCGCAAATGTGCAAGGCTGTTCGCAAATGCGCAAGAAGCACAGAAGCGGAAGGGATGTCCGCAGGCACGAGTGCGCAGGTGCGGCCCTTTCGTCGCAGGTGCGAAGGCAGATGGGGTAAGTGAGTTGCACAGATGCGCACATTTTCCGCACAAGCGCACCTGCATGTGCGAGCCCAGGTTCCGCAGGTGCGAAAATACCTAGGCAGTGATTAAAACCGAAGGGCTTCGCGATTTTTATCATTTTTGGCTTTGCAAACTCGGGTTAGGGCGTTTGTTGAGAGCATTTTCGAGGCATTTCTTGAGGTAAGTTCCTTGTTCTTATTTTTGGTCAATAATCTTGCCTTGTCATGTATTTTCCCACCTAGTTAATGTGTATTTAAGGTGAAAATTGGAAGTTGGAGGCTAGGGATTTGGAAGTTTGAATGGTGAATTGAAGGACCATTTGGTGTCAGATTTTAGTAAATTTGATATGGTTAGACTCGTGAGTGAATGGACTTTCTAGTTTCGTGAATTTTGTTGGGTTTCGAGACGTGGGCCCAGGGGCCGGGTTTGAGCCAATTTCGGGTTTTGGCCTAATCTTTGTAGTTTTTCTTGTGGAATTCATTCCATTAGCGCGTATTGATGATATTGTACTGTTTTGAATAGATTCGGGCTATTTGGAGTCGGATACTCGTGGAAAGAGCATGATATCAGAATGATTTGAGCGGTTCGTGGTAAGTGACTTGCCTAACCCTGTGTTGGGGACTTCCCCCTTAGGATATCTTGATATTATTTGGTGTGTGGGTGTCGTGTACGTGAGGTGACGAGTACGTACACGGGCTATTATTGCCAAAATCCCGTTTTCCCCTTCTAAATCATAAATTGTTTTGTTTCCTTATTAAATTGCACTAATCTGTTTAATTGTGAAACTTAGACTAAAGAAGTATGCTTACGTGTTTTAACGGCCTAATTGACATTCTGTGCGTCATGTTTAGTAAATTCCTTATTTGCCTTATCCGTGTCCAGTATAAACTGTATAACTCGATGCCATACTTGCCATTTTTTCTTGTGCTGCATATTTAGATTGGGACTACAGACGTATTCAGGGAGATCCCTTTGTACTGCATATTTAAGTTGGGACTACGGACGTATTCCAGGAGATCCCCCAGTACTGTATATTTACTTTGGGACTACGGACGTATTCCGGGAGATCCTCCTATACTGCATATTCGTTTGAAACTACGGGACGGTATCCTGAGAGATTCCCCACTGTGTTTACCTTGTTCTGAGCCGAGGGATCCCTTAACTGTTAAGTTTTCTAGAATTTCTTTAACTGTGTTACCGTAAAGTTTACTTATATTTTTTACTGTTTAATTTATTGTATTTACTCCGGCAGGGCCTTGACCTGACCTCATCACTATTCGACTGAGGTTAGGCTTGACACTTACTGGGTACCATTGTGGTGTGATCATGCCCTTTCCCGCACATGTTTTCGTGTGCAGATTCAGGTACGAGCTATCAGCCTTGAGGTTAGTGCGTGTTGCTGATTCTAGGAGACATCAAGGTACTTCTGCTTGCGTCTGCAGATCTTTGGAGTCCCCTTCTACTCCCTCGCTTATAGACTTTCTTTATTATCTTCATACTTTTGTATAGAGCTACATAGATTATCGCAGCTTGTGACTTAGTGATATTTCGGGTCTTGGAAAATTATTTTGTATATGCCGAGTGGTACTACTCTTGACTATTTAAAAATATGTTGTTTGTCTTTAAAATATTGTGTTTTCTTTATAGTGTTCCGCAATATTAGGCTTACCTAGTCGTAAAGACTAGGTGCCATCACGACACCTTACGGAGGGTTAATTTGGGTCGTGACAATCAAGCAAGCCAACCATAATCAATTAACTTAATTACCCATTTTTGTATTTTTGAAATCAAAATTTCTTCAATGAAATAATAAATATTTTTAGCAACTAAATTTCTAAACAATTCACAACCATTCCCAAAACCCGGTGTCACAAGTGCATGAGCATTTACTAGGAATTAAAAATAACATACAGCATCTGTCCAGAATACAAATTAGACAGGAAAATATAATAACTCTGAAGGAGACTCTATTAGCTGCGGATCGTAATATAGAATGCAACTCACCTATGTCCCCACAATTATTAACCACACCTCTGCGCCCACAAAGCCGCTATACATATATGTATATGCACAATACAATGTGTAGCAAGTGCAGTATGAGTACGAAAATAACGTATACCCAGTAAGTATCAAGCCTAATCTCGAAGTGGTAGAGATGAGATAGCCGATTTTGACGCTCACTATGGGTCAATAATAATAATTGGAATAATTATAATTATTCGAATTAGCATGATTCACAGAGTTAACAATAATTTTATTCAATTAGCAGAAATTATAAAAATCCGTCAAATGCAACAATTTCCAATCTATTAATTAAATCATTCAATTTCAATAAAACTTCCAATTTATCAAATAGCTTTACAAGTTGCAATTCAATTTCAATAAATTTTCAATTTATCAATTAGTCTCATTTACAGGAATAAGAATAATTCCTTAACAAGCAAGAATAATAATTCATTAAATTCTAAAGATTTCTAATTTATCAATTAGCTTCACAAGCTGCAATAAACTATTAAGGTATCGTGTGATTATTATTATTAAGCACGATTTCTGCCGAGGATGTACGGCCCGATCCAGAGTGTCGTGTATACTGGCGAGGGACATGCGGCACGATCCATAGATGCATCTATCCTGCCGAGGCATTCGGCCCGCTCCACAAGAAAGGAGGACATTTTTCTTATGTACCTCCGGGAATGAGAGTATGTTTATTATAAGATAAATTCGAGAAGAAAAACAATTTCTTTTAATAATTAATTAATTTAAACAGAAAATCAAGCATATGAGATTTGCATCCTTTAATATATTTATCTAACAATTCACAATATATTCATATATATCAATTAATATTAATTAAACAAAGGATACAATTTACACAAGTAATTCATGCTTTGAGTCCTAAACTACCCTGACTTTAGCATTAATAGTAGCTACGCACGGACTCTCGTCACCTCGTGCGTATGTAGCCTCCGCAATTAGCAATAATTATTCAATTTAATTCCTATGGGGTAATGTCCCCCTCACAAGATTAGACAAGAGACTTACCTCGCTCCGAAGTTCCATAGACGGCTCCCAAGCCTTTCAAACAACTCGACCAATGCCCAACACTCCAAAACTCGCTTTCGCTTTATTAAAATTCACAAGCTTTTAATCCTCCTCCGACATCGTAACATTGAGTAAAATGCTCATACGCCACAAACAAATTGATATCTACAATTACAATCCCAATTACAGTCAAAATATGACTCAAAAATATTTATCAATATCCATTTATGGCTCACAAGTTGTCTACAAGCCTCCAATTCAAATCGTATAATAGGTTCACTTACTAGCACATTCAACTCCACTCTTATCATTTAATACCCATTTGAAGTCATCAATAATACTACATTAATTCTCCAACACCGCCAAATTACTATTCATAGTCTTCCTTAACCAACATTTCCAAAACATTCAATTTGGTGATTACTTAGTTGAACACTTCCAACTAGACTAGAAATTAATTCCACAGGTTCATTGCATCGTTCAATTTCATTTCAAAGAACATTATTTATCTTTCCCTCATTTTCTCAAGAACACTATTCATGCCATGGACTAGGGTTTATGAAANAACTCTGAACTTCCCGAAATTAAATTTCGACCACGCGTACAAGTCATAATACCTAAAGTGAAGCTGCTCAGGGACTCAAGTAGTCGAACGACGCGCTAGGGCTCAAAACGGCCGGTCGGGTCATTACAGTTGGGGATCAAGCAGTTGGTGCCCTAATTGAAACGAAAATGAATCAAACAGTACCAACAAAGGCAGTTGTTGAGAAAATTCAGAAATCCCAGGCCCAAAAACAATGGGAAGAAGTAATTCAATCTTCGAGTAAAGTAGAGAATAAGGAGAAAGGAAGCTCTAGCAAGAAATCGTGGGCTGACCAGGTAGATGAAGAGGAAGAAGCAGGGAAGAAGGCATCAATTTGGGATAGCTTTGATATTTCAAAATTTTCAAATACAGGCTTCAAATTAGAGTAGATCTCTCCTACTTTGCATGGGCATACACCTATTATTGAAATTGAGTCAGATGATATCGAATTTGAGATTGAGTATTGGCGGAATTCTATAGTTTGTTATGTGTTGGGTGCTCATCCCCCATTTGTTGTTATTAATGGGTACATACAAAGAAGTTTGGCAAAGCATGGACTGAATAAAATAGTTATGCTTAAAAATGAGATCATATTGGTTAAGTTTGATAGTGAAATAGGGAAAATGAAGCTATACATGGGGTATATACCATTTCGATAACAAATAATTTATAGTTAAAGCTTGTATTCCAGAAATAGAGTTTACAAGTGAAGAATTACTTCATTGTTCCCATATAGATCAAGTTCTCTGGGCTAGATTTCAAATATTGGAACCCAAAAGGATTGAGTAAGATTGGTAGTTTGGTAGGAAAGCCTTTAATGGTGGACCACAATACAGAAAAGAAGGTTGGATTGAACTTTGCTAGATTGCTCGTTTAAGTTAACATGGATGCAAACCTGCCAAATGAAGTATTATTCAGGAATGAGAAAGGCATCATAATTGAACAAAGAGTTGTGTACGATTGGAAACCTACGTTGTGCAAAATAACGTTGACGTGAACCAATGCAAAATAACGTTGACCTCAGAATGACATCAAGAAGCTTTTAGAATTTTTTATATCATGCACATACTTATTTCAGAGTCTTGTTCCAACTTTAGTGGGAGGATTTCTTTACTTACTGAGTACCGTTGTGGTATACTGACGTTCTCTTCATGGGAACCCATGTCAATGTAGGCACAGATTTTACAGGTAAGCAAGCTACGAGCTAGGATATTCTCCTCCCATTTCCAGCAGGTTTGGTAAGCTCCATTTTAGTTCGTGGAGTTTGTTGATTCCACAATTTTGTCTTACTATTCAATATTTCTTAGAGGCTTCATAGACAAAATCAGAACAGATTCATGGGTGTCTACTTTGCATCACATTTATTTTTCAATGTATTCCAGATAACATAATTAATTTCTTTTCATATTATTATTTCGATTCAAGATTCAGAAAAGAATTTACTTTAAACCATATCGAATTGTATTGAGATGCATTGCATAACATAAATAGAACAGAATAGAAAGCTATAGATGGTTCGCTTGGTCAAGCTAAGGCACCTAGTGTCAGTTATGACTTGGTTAGAAATCGGGTCGTGACACAAACGGGTTGGGTCGGGTCGGGTCGGATATGAGACGAGTCAAAAATGGGTAATGAGAAAATGGATAAATTATCCGATCTAACTCATATTTAATACGGATAAAAATGGGATAACCGACAGATAGTATGGTTAATTATATTATCCATGGTTTCTTAAATATAATCACTTTTGGGAGAATTCATAGTCTCCCAAACTTGAGAAACCCCCAATTTGAGATCTTACAAATATAAAAGTTAAACACATTAGTTATCCATATTCTAAATGGATAATATGGTTCTTATCCATATTTGATCCATTTTTAAAAAGTTCATTATCCAATCTATTTTAGAGTGGATAATACGGGTGATTAACTATTTTCTTTTAACTATTTTGCCACCACTACTATTGGCTTAAAGGGAAGGAGGGATGGTCTTCCTTGTCCCATGTATGCCCTTTCACGCCCCAAACCTAGGGAGGCATGGCTGGCACCCGATGTCGTACTGGCCCGAGCAAACCACTCTATAACTCTTTTTTTTCTTTGTAACTATCATGGGCCAACATGGCCACAACTCGTAACATATAACCATAAGTGCAAATGTTGTATCACTGAACCATTTTTCTTAAAACATGAATACATATGGGCCGTAAAGGCCTCTGACATACTGTACAAAACAAACCTCTATCTGCAAAACCTATAAGATTATTTGACATCAAATGGGACAGGATACCGGCCTACCCATAAGTTTATAGAAAAACCTTGACACGATGACTCATAGACTCGTCTGCACTCCGAATGAGGTGGAGTCTTACTGATCCTTCGCTGAATATCATTCTCGTCTACTATGAGGACTCGTTAACTGATTATCTATACCTGCATGCATGAATGCAGCGTCCCCAACAAAATTATGTTAGTACGAATAATGTACTGAGTATGTAAGGCAGAACTAAAATTGAAAAATAAATCAACATTAATTAAAGACATATAAGAATCCACCTGAATCTCTGAAGTGACATCGTATATGCATACTTATTAAAATCATATATATACAATGATTTCTCTTTGAGACCATTATCCATATCGTATGATGCATAACTGCCCAACTGATCAGTGTTAACTGCCTAACCGGCCATAGCGCGGTAGTAAATGCATGACTGCCCGACCGGCCGTAGTTCGGTGGTAAATATTTAACTGCCCAACCGGCCGTAGCTCGGTAGTAAATGCATGACTGCCCGACCGGCCGTAGCTCGATGGTAAATATGTAACTGCCCAACCGGCCGTAACTCGGTGGTAAATGTATGACTGCCCGACGGGCCGTAGCTCGATGGTAAATGTGTAACTGTGTAACCGGTTATAAATAATGACACATAACTTCCCAACCGGTCATAGCACAGTGGTAAATGCATGAAGATGCATGTACATATATCACTATATTATAAATATTAACATCTCTATCATATACCTCATTAGGGACTTAGGGACATATTTATACATTCTTGAATATCATTTTTTAGGAATAACTAACATAGACATCCTTAACTGCTAAGAGTAGAAACACTTATGAAATAGCATTACGTTTACGTATCGTTACTTGGATCATGCCAAAAGAAGGAAGGATTAGCCTTAACATACCTGTATGATCTCTTCCTTATTACTCAACCAAGCTCAACACAACTTCTTTCATCTACAACAAGTGAAATGATATTGCCGTTAACATATAATGTCATACCATCGTATTTGGCTAGTCGTATGACTTAAGGAAAATCCGACAGCAACTCCCCGATTTTTAATACAACCCAAAGACCACTAAGGGTCATCAACAGCCCAACAACAACTATAACGAACCCTAGCAACAACAACGATACAATCCATAATGAGTTTCTCCGATTATCTTAACAATCATATTGAGCGGCAAGCTCGTTTTTACTCATAATAAGATATAAATTGAATCCAACTCTTATTCCATAAATTAGTTTACAACCTTCAGAACATCATACTTATATGTACCATACTATTTCTAGTTTAAAACATCCACAAAATGCCTTCCAAAACAGTCTCATACATCCAGCACCTTAATGTTTATCGTCAATCACTTGTTTTTCATCCATTCTTCTTCAATCAACTTAATTAACACCTAGAAAATCTTAACAACATCAGCCACAACATTATCACAAAACAACCAACATGAGATTAGCCACCACAATGTTCAGCCACCAGAAACCATATATTTAGCCATAAAACAGTCCAACCAAAAAGACAACCATATCCCATGTTCTTTCAAGTGCTATCTTATGTTTTTTCACTCAAACAACACAACCAATACAAGATTATCCTTAGGCACAATAAAGAAGATGTTATGCATACCTTGTACAGAAGCTACAACTCGAAACCCTATCTCCTTAGCTCACAATATCCCTCAATCACACGACAACACAATAGAAGTGTCATGACCCAAATTCCCACCATAGGAGTCGTGATGTCACCTAGTCTTTAAGACTAGGTAAGACGATTTCCATTGCATTTTTGAAGCCATTTTTTTAAATCTAAATAAATAATCAAAACTATCAGCGGAAATAATTACAATATAGAACCTCCCAAGACTGGTAGTACTGAGTCACGAACTCTAACTGAATACATAGAATGATCACAAGGACCGAATATATAATACTGTTTGATTATAAATTAACAGTACAATGAAATGAAAAGACTCCAAGGGACTACGACAACCAAGCAGCTCTACCTTGAATCCTTACGATCCCGCTTTAACTCTGCTCAAGTCCGTTATCTTCAATACCTGGCTCTGCACAAAAATGTGCAGAAGTGTAGAGTGAGCACACCACAGCGGTGCCTAGTAAGTATCAAGACTAACCTCAATGGAGTAGAGACTAGGTGTAGTCAAGACACTCACTAGTTTAATAACCTATGCAATATAATATACAAAATAATAGGAAACAAATAATAATAATAAAGGCAGGATAAAACAACCAGTGATATGCACAACAAACAAGAGAAATACCATAAATATCACTCAGCAATTAATAAACACAATTACGCCCAATTAAATCAACNAGAGACAGAGATAACTCTCTTTCAAACATAATTTTCTCAAATAATTATTTTTCAAATATAATTCTTTCAATAAATCTTTTCAAATACAATTTCCTCAAATAAATATCTTTCAAACTACAATTCTTTTATATAATACTTTCTAAGTAAAAATCCTTCCAAACAAATATTTTGAATATAATTCTTTCAATTAAAAAGTCACCATCTGACACCTCATTTCAAAATCATCAAAATACGGGTCTCAGCCCATTTTTAAATTTTTCGTAAATACGGATCTCAGCCCATTTTCATATTTCAACGGCACCTCGTGCCCATAATTAAATCATCATATTTGCCCGGCACCTCGTGCCCTCATTTCATATCACAACTGCACGGACAATTCACCTGCCAAATATCATTATCATTTCATCACAGCACCTCGTGCCCACATTTTTTATCACAACTGCACGGACAATTCACGTGTCAATATCCCCATCTCATATCAAAATTCACGGCACCTCGTGCCCCCATTGCAATTTATAAACTGCCTGGAAATAGCCACAGGTTCCCAATTTCAACATAAATCAAATTATTATCAATTTACTAACAACAAGACAAAGTGCACAAGGTATAAAAATAAACACAAAAAAAATCACATCACATGAAAATTGTCAACACCACAACCCCACATCATCACATATCGTCCCAGACAATAGCCACCCTTATCGCTCCTATTGCTACCCTTATTGCTCCTATAGCCACCCTTATCGCTCCGCCCAGACAATATCAATAGCCACCCTTATCGGTCCTATTGCCACCCTTATCGCTCCTATAGCCACCCATATCGCTCCGCCCAGACAATATCAATAGCCAACAAACACAACAGTGAAATGCCACCCTTATCTCCCCAAAATAACAACTCACACAACACAACAATTTACACGGGAACTTATCACAAGATAACAAAAATCAATTCATATCATAATTTGCCCAATGGCCACAACCAAATTTCAAAGCTACAACCAAGTCAATTAATTTCACAACAAATAGTCAAATGATCCACACAATGTGTACAACACCCAAAAACAATCAATAGAGATAGAAATTACAAAACTTAAAACAAGTCTTCATAAAAGATCAAATTTTCAATAATTATGTAAACACCTCTTCTTAAGCTCATTTAATTAATTATTTGCAGAGGGGAAAAATTCAAATGAAATTAAATTCCAATAATTATCAAGCCAGAAAATTCACGAAATTTCATAAATAAACAAATAACAATCACATCACATTGTCATATAACAACAGAGTCAACAACAATGGTTTAGGCACGACAAGTAGATGATTAAATATATGTCAACAATTATCCAATTTATTACACAATATGCTCAAGACTTTAACCCAATAAAATTTGCACATATAAACCAAGTACGTACTCGTCACGTCGCGTACATGGTTTTCAATTAACCAAGTTGCACATAAGACTCAATGCCTAAGGAAAATTTCCCCCACTCGAGGTTAAGCAAGACGCTTACCTTTTTGAAGTTAGGCCGATATTCCAAAATAGCCTTCTTGCTTGAATTGACCTCCGGACAGCTCAAATCTATCCAAATTAATTGTATAACTTCATCAAAATTCATCGAAAATAATTCCGGATAATAATGCATCGACTTTAAATTTTATTCCAAAAAGTCAACGCATGGCCCGCCCCTCAGAATCCGACAAAAAGTTTGATGAAATTCGAACACCCATTCCGATACGAGTTCAACCATACCAATTTTATCGAATTCCAATAACAACTCGACCTCCAAATCTAAAATTTTCGTCTTCAAATCCTTAAGTTCAAACCCCCGATTTACACCTCAAAAACATGTAATCTAATCGGATTATTCGATGATAATTCAATATTATGGAGTAGAAATGATCACAAGGGACTTACCTCAAGTTTTCCTGTGAAAACCTTTCTCAAAACTCGCCCGACCCGAGCTTGAAATGCCCAAAAATGGAAAAAACTCGGAACCCCTCTGTTTTTGTATTGCCCAGGGGTTTTCGCATCCGCGGTGATTTCTTCACACCTATGGCTTCGCACTTGCGGTAACATTTTCGCACCCGCAGCAAATTTTTCGCACCCGCGGTGCCTAGCCAGCCCATGAAGTTTCCGCTTTCGCAACTAATTTCTCGCATCTGCAAGCTCGAACCTGCGGCCCTTTTTCGTGCAGGTGCGATCACACCAGCAGCCCAGCTGCTTCAACTCCTCCTCCAAATCCAACTTTGATCCGTTAAGCATCCGAAACTCACCCGAGGCCCTCGAGACCCCCGTCCGAACATACCAACAAGTTCCATAACAAAACACAGACCTACTCTAGGCCTCAAATCATATCAAACAACATCAAAATGACAAATCGCACCTCAAATCAAAATCTATGAACTTTGAACTTTCAAATTGTATATCTTGTGCCGAAACATGTCAAATCAATCCGGAATGACTTCAAATTTTGCACACAAGTCATAAATGATATAACGAAGCTATTCAAATTTTCAGAATAATATTTCGACCCCGATATCAAAAAGTCAACCACCCGGTCAAACTTCCAAAAATTCTATTTTTTCGCCATTTCAAGCTTACTTCCACTATGGACCTCCAATTAATTTTTCCGACACGCTCCTAAGTCCAAAATCACCATACGGAGATATTGACATCATCAAAATTCCATTCCGGAGTCGTTTACTCAAAAGTCAACTCTCCAGTTAACTCTTTCCATTTAAGCTTCTAAATAAAGATTGTTCTTTTAATTTAATTACGAATCTTTAGTAAATCAAACTCGACCACACCCGCGAGTCATAATACATATTGCGAAGCTGCTCGATACCTTAAGTCACTGAACAGGGCGTTAATTCTTAAAACAACAAATCGAGTCGTTACATTCTCTCCCTCTTAAACAAAACTATCAGCGGAAATAATTACAATATAGAACCTCCCAAGACTGGTAATACTGAGTCACGAACTCTAACTAAATACATAGAATGATCACGAGGACCGAATATATAATACTGTTTGATTATAAATTAACAGCAAAATGAAATGAAAAGACTCCAAAGGACTGCGACAGCCAAGCAGCTCTACCTTGAATCCTTACGATCCCGCTTTAACTCTGCTCAAGTCTGTTATCTTCAATACCTGGCTTTGCACAAAAATATGCAGAAGTGTAGAGTCAGCACACCATAGCGGTGCCCAGTAAGTATCAAGACTAACCTCAATGGAGTAGAGACTAGGTACAGTCAATACACTCACTAGTCTAATAACCTGTGTAATATAATATACAAAATAATAGGAAACAAATAATAATAAAGGCAGGATAAAACAACCAGTGATATGCACAACAAACAACAGGAATACCATAAATATCACTCAGCAATTAATAAACACAATTACGCCCAATTAAATCAACCCCTTCAAATAAATGCCTTTCACATAGATCTTCCAGATAACTCTCTTTCAAACATAATTTTCTCAAATAATTATTTTTCAAATATAATTCTTTCAATAAATCATTTCAAATACAATTTCCTCAAATAAATATCTTTCAAACTACAATTCTTTTATATAATACTTTCTAAGTAAAATTCCTTCCAAATAAATATTTTGAATATAATCCTTTCAATTAAAAAGTTACCATCTGACACCTCATTTCAAAATCATCAAAATACGGGTCTCAACCCAATTTTAAATTTTTCCTAAATACGGATCTCAGCCCATTTTCATATTTCAACGGCATCTCGGGCCCATTATTAAATCATCATATTTGCCCGGCACCTCGTGCCCTCATTTCATATCACAACTGCACGGACAATTCACGTGCCAAATATCATTATCATTTCATCACAGCACCTCGTGCCCACATTTTTTATCACAACTGCACGGACATTTAACGTGCCAATATCCCCATCTCATATCAAAATTCACGGCACCTCGTGCCCCCATTTCATTTTATAAACCGCCTGGCAATAGCCACATGCTCCCAATTGCAACATAAATCAGATTATTATCAATTTACTAAGAACAAGATAAGTTGCACAAGGTATAAAAATAAACACTAAAAACTCACATCACATGAAAATTGTCAACACCACAACCCCACATCATCACATATCGTCCCTGACAATAGCCACCCTTATCGCTCCTATTGCCACCATTATTATTCCGCCCAGACAATATCAATAGCCACCCTTATTGCTACTATTGCCACCCTTATAGCTCCTATAGCCACCCTTATCGCTCCGCCCAGACAATATCAATAGCCACCCTTATTGCTACTATTGCCACCCTTATAGCTCCTATAGCCACCCTTATCGCTCCGCCCAGACAATATCAATAGCCACCCTTATTGCTACTATTGCCACCCTTATAGCTCCTATAGCCACCCTTATCGCTCCGCCCAGACAATATCAATAGCCACCCTTATTGCTACTATTGCCACCCTTATAGCTCCTATAGCCACCCTTATCGCTCCGCCCAGACAATATCAATAGCCACCCTTATTGCTACTATTGCCACCCTTATAGCTCCTATAGCCACCCTTATCGCTCCGCCCAGACAATATCAATAGCCACCCTTATTGCTACTATTGCCACCCTTATAGCTCCTATAGCCACCCTTATCGCTCCGCCCAGACAATATCAATAGCCACCCTTATTGCTACTATTGCCACCCTTATAGCTCCTATAGCCACCCTTATCGCTCCGCCCAGACAATATCAATAGCCACCCTTATTGCTACTATTGCCACCCTTATAGCTCCTATAGCCACCCTTATCGCTCCGCCCAGACAATATCAATAGCCACCCTTATTGCTACTATTGCCACCCTTATAGCTCCTATAGCCACCCTTATCGCTCCGCCCAGACAATATCAATAGCCACCCTTATTGCTACTATTGCCACCCTTATAGCTCCTATAGCCACCCTTATCGCTCCGCCCAGACAATATCAATAGCCACCCTTATTGCTACTATTGCCACCCTTATAGCTCCTATAGCCACCCTTATCGCTCCGCCCAGACAATATCAATAGCCAACAAACACAATAGTGAAATGCCACCCTTATAACAACATAATATCAACGGTGAAATGCGTTTTTATCTCCCCAAAACAACAACTCACACAACACAACAATTTACATGGGAAATTATCACAACATAACAAAAATCAATTCATATCACAATTTACCCAATGTCCACAACCAAATTTCAAAGCTACAACCAAGTCAATTAATCTCACAGCAAATAGTCAAATGATCCACACAATGTGTACAACACCCAAAAACAATCAATAGAGATAGAAATTACTCAACATAAAACAAGTCTTCATAAAAGATCAAATTTTTAATAATTATGTAAACACCTCTTCTTAAGCTCATTTAATTAATTATTTGCAGAGGGGAAAATTTCAAATAAAATTAAATTCCAATAATTATCAAGCCAGCAAATTCACGAAATTTCATAAATAAACAAATAACAATCACATCACATTGTCATATAATAACAGAGTCAACAACAAGGGTTTAGGCACGACAAGTAGATGATTAAATATATGCCAACAATTATCCAATTTACTACACAATATGCTCAAGACTTTAACCCAATAAAATTTGTACATATAAACCAAGTACGTATTCGTCACCTCGCGTACATGGTTTTCAATTACCCAAGTTGCACATAAGACTCAATGCCTAAGGGGAATTTCCCCCACTCGAGGTTAAGCAAGACACTTACCTTTTTGAAGTTAGGCCGATATTCCAAAATAGCCTTCTTGCTTGGATTATCCTCCGGACAGCTCAAATGTATCCAAATTAATTGTATAACTTCATTAATATTCATCGATAATAATTCCGGATAATAATGCGTCAACTTTAAATTTTATTCCAAAAAGTCAACAAAGATCAACGCGGGGCCCGCCTCTCGGAACCCGACAAAATTTTTATGAATTCCGAACACCCATTCCGATACGAGTTCAACCATACCAATTTTATCGAATTCCAATAACAACTCGACCTCCAAATCTTAAATATTCGTCTTCAAATCCCTAAGTTCAAACCCCCGATTCATACCTCAAAAACATGTAATCTAATCGGATTATTCGATGATAATTCAATATTATGGAGTAGAAATGATCACAAGGGACTTACCTCAAGTTTTACCATGAAAACCTTTCTCAAACATCGCCCCATCCGAGCTTGAAATGCCCAAAAATGGAAAAAGCTCGGAAGCCCTCTGTTTTTGTATTGCCCAGGGGTTTTCGCATCCGCGGTGTTTTCTTCGCACCTGCGGCAAAATTTTTGCACCCGCGGCTTTCGCATCCGCGGCAAACTTTTCGCACCCGCGGCCTTCGCATCTGCGGCAAATGTTTTGCACCCGCGGTGCCTGGCCAGACCATGAATTTTCCGCTTACGCGACTCATTTCTCACATCCGCGAGCTCGCACCTGCGGCCCTTTTTCACGCAGGTGCGATCACACCAACAGCCCAGCTGCTTCAGCTCCTCCTCCAAATCCAAATTTGAGCCGTTAAGTATCCGAAACTCACCTGAGGTCCTCGGGACCCCGTCCGAACATACCAACAAGTTCCATAACATAACACGGACCTACTCGAGGCCTCAAATCATTTCAAACAACATTAAAACGAATCGCACCTCAAATCAAAATCTATGAACTTTGAACTTTCAAATTCTATATCTTGTGGCAAAACATATCAAATCAATCCAGAATGACTTCAGATTTTGCACACTAGTCATAAATGACATAACGAAGCTGTTCAAATATTCAAAATAATATTTCGGCCCCGATATCAAAAAGTCAACCCCCCGGTCAAACTTCCCAAAATTTAATTTCTTCGCCATTTCAAGCTTACTTCCACTACAGACCTCCAAAAAATATTTCGGACGCGCTCCTAAGTCTAAAATCATTATACGGAGCTATTGACATCATCAAAATTTTATTCCGGAGTCGTTTATTCAAAAGTTAACTCTCCAGTCAACTCTTTCCATTTAAGCTTCTAAATAAGGATTGTTCTTTTAATTTAATTCCGAATCTTTAGTAAATCAAACTCGACCACACCCGCGAGTCATAATACATATTGCAAAGTTTCTTGAGACCTTAAGTCACTAAACGGGGCGTTAATTCTTAAAACAACAAATCGGGTCGTTACAAGAAGCATTCTCTTGTAGTCTTTAACATCTTTGATGATGATTTGAGTTGTTGTTTCCTTGAGTTTGGTTCTTGTGATCTTGAGATGTGTTAGGGATGATTTTGGAGATCTTGATAGAGGTTTTGTGTGAGTAACATCTGTAATGTTGACGAGATATAAGGGGATAATACCACCGCCTCAATTTTCCAAGCAGGTGGGTAAGCTGCCTGCTTGGCATCTTGAGCAATGTCACTTCGGATATCGTACTGACAAAGGGTTTACAGCGATGGAAACTAGAAACATAGGGATTTAATTCCATATAACGATCTTCATGTAACTCTCAATATATTGGGAGAAAACGGCATCGCAACTTGGCCTATAAACCTGCCAGTTTCTCCGAAGTGCGGCAACGTAACTTGACGACTCTACTTTAAAAATTCACATTTCTCTGCCCCGATGTCGTATGAACAAATGGTTTAGAACGTTGGAAACTAAGTTCCAAGAACTTCATTTTTGAATATAATATGTCCCAAAAAGACCTCATATAATACATGAAATGTATTGCTCAAAACACTTCATTACAAGGCATTCCTTTGTCGCTTTTTTCGCAACTTAAATCCGATTTTTTCCCAAACTTTATATTTCATATCCAAACATCATATATAGTCGTATCACGACTTTAAACTCATTTAAATCATGCTTAAAAAGTCTCATTCATCCTAACTTACCTAATACTTTGATAAACCTTCCTTAGCCTTGTAGAAGGATTTCATCCTTTTTGAGCTTACATCAATTTACTTATGGTGCACTTTCACGTACAGAAACATGGGGTGTAACATGCCCATTGCAAACCATCATATATAACAGGGTTAGAAAATCTTCCCTGAAATCAAGATTGTAAATTTCACCTAAAAGCAAGGACGAAGCTATAATTTAGATTATAAGTTCGGTTGAGCTCAATAATTTTGTTTTAAATCTAGTATTTGTCTTAAGATATTATTTGAATATGTAAAAATTGTTAATTTAAAATTCATTGGTTAGAATCTCGAAATGGCTCCCCTGTACCTAATTTTAATTTACATGTTAAATTTAAGCAAATGGTTTGAATGGTAAGCATAGGAATACCAAAACTGCATGCCGCGAGCCACACCTTGGGAAAATATAATCTTGTTAAGGATTAAAAGAGTTTAAATAATATAATCGACAGTGTAAACTTTTCTCTCGCGGTCGGTAACTTTATTACATGTAAGTTTCCAAATAATTTATAAACTTTTGGTACTTAAATTGTAAAAATGAGAAAATAGTAGTAGTTAGAAGGTTATTTGGACTCTATTTTTATTATATTCTATGACCGTGTGTTTACATAAAATACAAAGGATTCGACGTTATCTTCGTTTTATTTATTTTCTGGAACACTATTGATACAATATAATGTCAAATTGTCAATGTGCAGCATATCCCACTAAAATTTAAACCAATCACTGAATTAACACATGCAAAATTTACATAATTTATATGTTGGAAAGAGAAAAGAACACATCTTTTCGGAAGAATTAACCAAAATAGCATACATATAGTATATGTATTATTCATAATATATAATATGTACATAATTATGCATACCGATTAAAAAAATTAAATAGTGAATCTAATTGACTATTTGTATAGAGATTCCTTTTTGTACTATATCGTTACTGACTTTCTGTTGGAGTTCCGAATTCACAGATCTTTTTCTTTCTGCACTCAAGAAAAATACTTACTACTAATAAACAACGAGGAATAGAAATGAAACAATTAAAGAACAAGTGACTTATGACAAATTTAGAATAACAACAACAATTGACAACTCACAATAGCCCGGTGCACTAAGCTCACGCTATATATGTGCGGGGCAGTGCCGGTCCAAGAGTAAGGCCACGCGGCTAAAGCAGCTTCTTTGGGCCTCATAATTGTTGGGGCCCCAATTCTTTCTAATAGGTTATATATTAATTTATTTTTAGAAGAATATTTAGTGTTTTAAATGAGAAAGTATAAATTTTCATAGTAGAAAAGTAGGATTAAATTGTTGATTATAAATTGAGAAAAAAGGTCTTTTTGGGAATCACTCTCTAGACCATAAATTGAGAAAGGATTCGATTATTAATTCATAACTCAAAAAAGGTTAAAAACTTAATACAGTCCCACAACATGTATATCTCAAGAGAAATTAAATGGATTAGATAAAATTATTAATAACTTTGCATATGAAAAACCATAAATACAGTATAAAAGAACAAATTCATATATAATTTCATTTAAATTTTGCTTTAGGCCTCCATATTTATTGAGCCTCCCCTGGCGCGGGGTCCGAGGAAAGACCGAACCACAAAGGTCTATTGTACCCAACCTTATCCTACATTTCTGCAAGAGATTGTTTCCTTGACTCGAACCCGTGATCTCATGATCACATGTCAACAACTTTACCCTTCCACGACTACTGTACAATCGGCCAAAATATGGTTAATGCTCCAAGTGAATCTATGTGACAAACCTGATAACATATGCATTTATGTATATGGTTGAGTACAGGTATACAAAATTACATATGTGGAAACAAACACATACTATAATAAATCTTCAGCAGCGCTTAATTAGACTGGAGGCAGTGTATGAGTTTGGGGCTGCTGGTTCAAATTATTGTTGTCAAACTCTGCATTGGTAAAAATGCTAAATGCTAGACTTGTAGAGAAAATGCGTAGAAACCATTACCGAAAACCATCGCTCAGCTGCTTCAGCGAAGTTGCCAAGCCCAAGCCAAATGGGGCCCAGTGTTGTAGTCTCCACCCCGCGTTTAGGATAATCAAAACTTTAAAAAAGAAGGGTAAAACCTCAAGATTAAGAAATTATTACTATAAATGTATAACAGCAAATTCATAATTATATGGATAGCAGACTCTATAGCAGAAAACTGATCCACGCCCATTAATACTAATTAATTAACCATTAACCATCACCATTTTCCATTCATTTTGCATATTTTTAGGGATACTATACTACTAAACATAAGCATGCAAATGCTATTCAAATTTGTTCCGTCCCCCTTTCATATGAGAATAGCTCCATTGTTTCTTTCATTTTTTTCTTTTTTTCCTTCCAAAAATATGCCTCCTGCTTAGTGTTACAATTTTGTTTTATAATAACCTTATGCTATCACAAGCAAAAGCGATATTCTAATTGTTATACAATGTATGATTATGGTATGTGTATTTAAGTGTGAACCAAAATAAATATAAATTAAAAATACCAAATCCTATAATTCACAAAAAATACGTGGTATATATATATATGAGCTATAATTATGATTTATACGATGAGATATAAAAAATATTATTTATTATACTAAAAATATATATAGTATATAATATATTCATTATATATTTATGAAATAATTTCTGGTATATAGCATATCTAATTAGAAATATATAATTATATAAAAAAATATAACAATGATATATTCTATATGTGTTTGCGCATATTAATTTAGCTAGAGCATATTCTTGGTATATTTATGGAATATATAAAAATACATAACATATTATTCATAATATATTTATGAAATAATTTCTGGTATATAGCATATCTAATTAGAAATATATAATTATATAAAAAAATATAACAATGATATATTCTATATGTGTTTGCGCATATTAATTTAGCTAGAGCATATTCTTGGTATATTTATGGAATATATAAAAATACATAACATATTATTCATAATATATTTATGAAATAATTTCTGGTATATAGCATATCTAATTAGAAATATATAATTATATAAAAAAATATAACAATGATATATTCTATATGTGTTTGCGCATATTAATTTAGCTAGAGCATATTCTTGGTATATTTATGGAATATATAAAAATACATAACATATTATTCATAATATATTTATGAAATAATGAAGGAGCCATTATGGTCAAGTTGAAAAACATACAGACGGAAGAGGAGAAGGGAGAGAGTGATATGAAGGGAACAGAAGTCGAATAAGTTAATGATCCATCCCATAATTAGTGATTCCTTAATTAATGAATCTTTTAAAATATGTAGGCAATAAAAGTGTCACGACCCGGACGTCCGAATCACGTCAAACCAACTCCGTTTCTCACCAAATTTTACAGACAAGTCTTAAATATCATAATGAACTTGTAACGGGCTACGAAACCAAAAATACAGACCCGGTACTAACAATGCCGAGCATCAATCAATTCTTAAAAACAACTAATTTTCAGACTTTTAATTTTCATCAAAAAATCTTAACTTGAGCTAAGGAACTCTGAATTCAATTCCGGGCAAACGTCTAGGTCCCATAATTTGATACGGACCCACCGGGATTGTTAAAATAAGGATCCGGGCCCGTTTACTAAAAATATTGACCGAAGACAACTAAAATCAATTTTTAAGGTAAAAATTCTTATTTTCATCAAATTTTAACATAAGGCTTTTCAGAAATATGCCCGGACTGCGCACGCAAATCGAGAAGGATAAAAATGAGATTTTTAAGGCTTAAGAGTGCATAATCGAGTTCTAAAACATAAGACGACTGTCACGACCCGAATTTCCTACCTGCAGGCCGTGATGGCGCCTAACATTTCACTTGCTAGGCAAGCCAACGTTAGAATAATATTAACCAATTTTCAAACAATCTTTACATTATTAATAATCAAGGAAACAAAAGTGGAAGGAAAGTTTGAAATGTAGTGAAATAATCCATAAATGCAACAGTGTCTAAATACCATCCCAGAATTGGTGTCACAAGTGCACGAGCTTCAATAATAAATACAAATAAAGGTCTGAAATAAATAAAGTTGTCTGAAAATAAACATACATCTAAAGTAAAAATAGACGGGGACTTCAGAACTGCGGACGCCATGCAGTTATACCTCAAGTCTCCTCTGGTAGCTGAAATCCGAGCAAGTTTACGGTACGCCGCTGAGACTGATTCCAAACTCTGCACAAGAAGTGCAGAGTGTAGTAACAGTACAACCGACCCCATGTACTGGTAAGTGCTGAGCCTAACATCGACGAAGTAGTGACGAGGCTAAGGCGGGTCACTTACATTAACCTGTATGCAATATTAGTAACAACAACAATAATAGGAATAATTCAGTTAACTCATTTATAATAATTGAAGCCAACTCAACAGTCATAACCAATTATCATTTCCATCAATTCTGTTGCAGCGTGCAACCCGCTCTCACCATATATTCACATTCAATTCTGTTGTAGCGTGAAACCCACTCTCACAATATATTCACATTCAATTCTGTTGCAGCGTGCAACCCGCTCTCACAATATATTCACATTCAATTATGTTTGTAGCGTGCAACCCGCTCTCACAATATATTCACATTCAATTCTCTTGCGGCGTGCGACCCGCTCCTCCAATATATTCATCTTAATTCAGTCTGTTGCGGCGTGCAACCCGATCCCCCAATATATACATATGTATGTCGACTTTTAAATAAGTCTATTGCGGCGTGCAACCCGATCCTCCGATATGGACTTCTAATAAGTCTGTTGCGGCGTGCACTCCGATCCTCCAATATGGACTTTTAATAAGTCTATTGTGGCGTGCAACCCGATCCTCCAATATGGACTTTTCATAAGTCTGTTGCGGCGTGCAACCCGATCCTCCAATATATTCATTATAATCAATCCTGTTGCGGCGTGCAACCCGCTCCTCCAACATATTCATTTACCAATTCTTATAGAAGAAATTGTTTCAATAAATATAACAATTAATATAAAATTATAAGACAACAAGCATACAATAATTATAATTTAATCATGAAACAAACAATGACAAATAGCAAATTATTATGGGAATCAGGGGGAAAATAGGTTGTTTAATATTCAATATGCTAAATGTCAAATAACAATTAAAGCACATAATTCAAATAGCATGTAACAATTAATGCAGGAATTCAAGAATTAATATTTGACAAAGAAAAGGAGAGAAACAATTATTATAATAATTAATTTATGATTTAAAATAATTTATGGTTTTTTTCAAGTAAGCAGGCAAACAATTAATTTGACGACATATAGACATTCGTCACCACGCCTATACGTTGTTCACATGCAATTCACATAACAAATAATTTAAGGGTTCTATTCCCTCAAGTCAAGGTTAACCACGACACTGACCTCGCTTTGCAAATTTCAATCAATTATTCCACCACATCTTTTCCTTTTAAATTTGCCTCTGAAAGCTTCAAATCTATTCACAAGCAGTTCGATATATTTAATACGAATCATAGGAATTAATTCTATATGAATTTATAAATATTCCGGATAAAAATCCGAAATTCATTAAAATATTCGGCAGTGGGACCCACGTCTCAAATTCCGGAAAAACTCACGAAATCCGAACACCCGTTCCGATACGAGTTCAACCATACAAAATTTGTCCAATTCCGATATCAAATGGACCTTCAAATCTTAATTTTTCCTTTTTGGAAGACTTTATAAAAATATGATTTGTCTTCCATAAATTCATGGATTCATGATATAAACGAGTATGGAATCATAAAAGATAATCAATATAGGATATGGAACACTTACCCCAAAGTTTCCCGTGAAAAGTGCCCAAATATTCACCTTAACCGAGCTCAAAATGACCAAAATGTGTAACAATGTCGGACTCTTCGATATATACACTGCCTAGGCATTTCCGCACCTGCGGTGCCTGGGCTCGCACATGGGAGCTCGCATCTGCTAGAAAAATCTCGCATCTGCGGAAAAGGGGCTGCCAACATATGTCTGCATCTGCAAAACTGGCGCGCATCTGCGGACGCACTTCTACGAGAAGCTATCCGCTTCTGCGAACGCGCAGGTGCGTGCAGATTTCCGCACCTGTGGACTTTTGCCCAGCCACTCCCGGGTGCATCTGCGATCGAATGCTCGCTTCTGCGAGCTCGCACCTGCAGTCAAAAATTTGCAGGTGTGATTATAACAGAAGGCAACAATTCAATTCTTGTTCCGATTTCGATTCGAATGACACTCGGGGTACTCGGGACCCCGTCCGAATATACCAAAAAGTCCTGTAACATAATACGGACTGACTCGGGGTCTAAAATCACGTCAAACAACACTGAAATTTCAATTCACACCCCAATTCGAACTTTGCGTTTTAAACTTTCAATTTGCAAATCTCGTGCCAAAACATATTAAATGACTCCGGAATGACTTCAAATTTGGCACACAAGTCATAAATGATATAACGGAGCTGTTCAAATTTCCAGAATCGGATTCCGGCTCTGATATCAAAAAGTCAACCCCGTGGTCAAACTTGGAATCTTTAGCCTTGAAATTGCTAGTTCCGTTAAATGGCCTTAACTTGAGCTAGGGACCTCCAAATTAAATTCCGGGTATATGCCCAAGTCCCAAATCACGATCTAGAGCTACCAAAACTGTCAAAACACTAATCCGGGTCTGTTTGCTATAACTATTGGCCAAAGTCAACTCACTTGAATTTTGAAGCTCTATTTCACATTTTAATTCATTTTTCACATGAAAACTTTTTGAAAAATTTTAAGGACTGCGCACGCAAGTCGAGGAATGATAAATGATGTTTTTCGAGGTCTTAAAACACAGAATTACTTATTAAATTTAAAGATGACATTTTGGGTCATCACATTCTCCACCTCTAAAACAAAAGTTCGCCCTCGAACGGAGTTAGAAAAAGTGCCTGAGCTGGAGAAAAGATGTGGATACATACTCCGCATGTCCGACTCGGACTCCCAGGTAGATGCCTATACCGTTTGACCTCTCGATTGCACTCGAACTGAAGGATAACTCTTAGACCTTAATTGTCGGACCTGCCGGGCTAGAATAGCCACCGGCTCCTCCTCGTAAGTCAAATCTTTGTCCAATTGGACTAAGCTGAAAACTAACACATGGGACGGATCACCATGATATTTCCGGAGCATAGACACATGGAACACCTAATGAACCGTTGATAACTAGGTGGTAATGCAAGCCTGTAGGCTACTTCACCCACCCTTTCAAGAATTTCAAAGGGTCCGATATACCTAGGGCTCAACTTGCCTTTCCTTCCGAACCTCATTACACCTTTCATAGGTGAAACTCGGAGCAATATTCTTTCTCCAACCATGAATGCGATATAACAAACTTTACTGTCGGCATAACTCTTTTTCCTAGACTGAGCTGTGCGAAGTCGATCCTGAATAATCTTGACCTTATCCAAGGCATCCTGTACCAAATCGGTACCCAACAACCGAGACTCTCCCGGTTCAAACCAACCAACTGGCGATCGATATCGCCTTCCATATAATTCCTCATATGGAGCCATCTGAATGCTGGACTGGTAGCTATTATCATAAGCAAACTCCGTAAGTGGCAAGAAATGATCCCAGAACCTCCAAACTCTATAACACAAGCACGAAGCATATCTTCCAATATCTGAAAAGTGCGCTCTGACTGTCCGTCTGTCTGTGGATGAAATGTTGTACTCAACTCCACCCGCGTGCCTAACTCACACTGTACAGCCCTCCAGAAATATGAGGTAAATTGCGTACCTTGATCTGAAATAATAGACACGGGCATACCGTGATGGCGGAAAATCTCACAAATATATATTTTAGCTAACCTCTCTGAGGAATAGGTAACTGCCATTGGAATGAAATGTGCTGACTTGGTCAACCTGTCCACAATGACCCAAACTGCGTCAATGTTTTGTTTTTGAGTCCGTGGGAGCCCAACAACAAAATTCATAGTGATACGCTCCCACTTCCACTCAGGAATTTCTAACTTTTGAAGCAAACCACCAGGTCTCTGATGCTCGTACTTAACTTGTTGACAATTCAGACATCGAGTTACATATGCAACTATATCCCTTTTCATTCTCCTCCACCAATAATGTTGCCGCAAATCATGATACATTTTGGCGATACCTGGAACTGTGTGCCTCTTCAAGAATTAATTCACGAAGCCCATCCACATTAGGCACACAAATACGACCCTGTATTCACAGAACTCCATCTTCCCCCACATCAACCTGTTTGGCATCACCGTGCCGCATCGTGTCCTTAAGGACAAGTAAATGAGGATCATCATACTGCCTCTCTCTGATGTGCTCATATAAAGAAGACCGAGTGACTGTGCAAGCTAGAACCCGACTGGGGTTCTGAAACATCTAACCTCATGAACTGATTAGCCAAAGTCTGAACATCTGCAGCTAATGGCCTCTCACCAACCAGAATATACGCAAGACTGCCCACACTTACAGCCTTTCTACTCAAAGCATCGGCAACCACATTGGCCTTTCCGGGGTGATACAAAATGGTGATATCATAGTCTTTCAACAACTCCAACCATCTTCTTTGCCTCAAATTAAGATCCTTTTGTTTGAACAGATACTGAAGGCTACGATGATCAGTAACACCGTAAAGGTAATGCCTCCAAATATTCAGCGCATGAACAATGGCTGCCGATTCTGAGTCATGAACAGGATAATTCTTCTTGTGAACTTTCAATTACTGCGACGCATATGCAATTACCTTGCCATCTTGCATTAATACTACACCAAGCCCAATGTGAGAGGCATCATAATATACCATATATGATCCTGAACCTGTGGGTAATACCAACACTAGCGTTATAGTCAAAGCGTTCTTGAGCTTCTGAAAGCTCAACTCACACTCGTCTGACCATCTAAATAGGGCACCCTTCTCGGTCAATCTGGTCTTAATAGTTGTTCATTATCAATTACAGAATTGTCAATTAACTTCATGTTAACAAAATCTTGTTTCAAACCTTCACAATACTAATAATGCGATGCGAGGCATGAAGACCTCATAATTATTTACCTGAATTAATGAGTCACATTTAACGTCACCTGGGCGGGCACCTACCTCGTAGGTTGCAACTCAATATTACAACACAAATTTGGCAAGTATGCACAGAGAGTTTCATACTATTTGTTTTTTCAAATAAGCCTAGCAGGCATGACTCCCTGTTAGTACTATAGTAAAAATTTAATTTAATGTTTTTCAAAAGGGAGAATTTAAACACAAGAATTTTTTTATCACAAGGATCTCGTCCTTATATAACTTCCATCCCAGCTCATAGCCCGGTTTAAACATATCAATTTATTTTAAAATACGAGGACCTCAGCCTCAGTTCTGAATCACAAGTAATATGTACATCTTGCCAATCGAAACTTTCCATTTTCTCCTTCTAAATAACTTTCATTAAATAAATCACAAGACATAATGAACCCCACACCGGTAGGGCATATAATTCACAATTTGTAATCAATTATCCGGAAATATATCAAAACATACCGAAATAAGTACCAGAAAGGCACCTTTAGCCTCACAGATCTTATTAGAGTCCATCATGGAATGATAGGTGTAGTTATCTCCATAAAACCTCCCAACAGAAGTAGACACATAAGTAGATTATATAATTATGAAGCCCACTCATAAGTGGAGCACAATAGGAGGACTCGTTTTGATTCTCGTAACCGAATCAAGTTANGAAGCCCACTCATAAGTGGAGCACAATAGGAGGACTCGTCTTGATTCTCATAACCGAATCAAGTTAAGGAAATTATTCCTTTATTTATAAATCGAGGTCGTACCTATAACGACACCATCTGAAGTAACGACCTCCACCATATCATTAAACAAATATAACAACGGTTGGGTCTCCACCTCTAGGACGCCTTCTACCCGCCTGTCCTCCACCCTTAACTGGTCGTGTGGGTGGTGTAGTAACTGCAATGGGGCACGTAGCCTGAGTGCTTTGACGAAATATGCCTCTCCTAAGTTTGGGACAATTTTCTCATGATGTGCCTAGTATCGCCGTATTCATAACAACCCATTTGCGGGTTTGGCTGCTCATATTGAGTCTTTGCTAGATGACTGGAATAACCATTGTAGGAAACTCATGCCGGTGGTGCATTAAAAGAACTTACTGGAGCACCCTATGTAATCCGATATGTGGACTGGGCTGGCCGACTGCCCGAGCCCCTGCCATAATGATTTTTACCTGCAGAGTAGA
The DNA here is from genome assembly GCA_000715115.1 of Nicotiana otophora. Taxonomy (NCBI): domain Eukaryota; kingdom Viridiplantae; phylum Streptophyta; class Magnoliopsida; order Solanales; family Solanaceae; genus Nicotiana; species Nicotiana otophora. The sequence goes on along the minus strand of AWOL01S0006473.1, from coordinate 21,437 downwards.
ATCCACTGAATCCCCTAGAATTTCAAAATGTCTTGGTCTCCTTTTCTTGGCAATTTCTACCACTAGCGGAAATGAAGTATTAGTCTGTAGCTCCTGAGTCATACAAAATTTTACGATCATAATTAAGTCCTTTAATAAGTCAGTGGACTCACTCTCTGACTGTAGGAAGAAAAGTAGGAATATGACGGGCTAGCTTATTGAACCCGATGGCATATTATGACGCCGTCATGGTGACCTGACGCAATAGTTCAAACCCTATGCGCCATGCATTACGGAGAGTCCGGGAAAAAAACTCTTCCAAAAGCATTTCTGAGAACCGAGCCAAGTGGATGGTGTTGTATTGACTGGTCTGCCCTCTTCATAGGCTTGTCACGGACACCTATGGAGAATTATCTCTCCCAAGGCCAATTTATTCTTTTGTTATGCTGATTCAACACTGTTGAGTTGACCCATTTCTTAACATACTCTTCGATTCTCCTCAGAAGTAGCCGTTACCCCTATTTATACACAACGATCACAAAAGTAGAGCTCCATACAGACAAATCTTGGCACAAACCACATAGTCCATAATCTCGTCAACCACAGTACTTCCTCGGAAGCACCCCAAAATCCGCAACCGTGACGTCCACGCTGAGTAGACCTTCTGTAAATTTAATGTTGTTTCTCTAACTCCTTTGGTACTAAAGTATAAGATTATTACGGAGGCGGACATACCGCAAGTCCCAACCTTGTTCTCTACAAGATCCCATGCCTTAAAAACACGTAAATTTTAGGAGAACCCTTCAGTACCACATATATACATTTTAGGTCAAAACTGATATAACACATGACTCGCAATCCATTCATCGATAGTGGACACCCTCACTCGGCGCGAAGTCATAGTTCACCACGTCCGATGGTCCATAATATTAACCTTCACAACTCATATAAATCAACCAGATGCCAAGGTACGTTGCACCTCCCACATTATTCACTGGGTGATCTCTTTATACGTCTGCATCTTCAGTCGGAATCACACGTTGAGGCAATGTCTGAGCATCTCTGGCTCCCTCGTAGTTCATCTGCGGCATCACGAACCATCGACGCACAACTGATACTGAGTGCGCAATATCATGCACGAGTAGATACAAAGGAATGTGAGATATAGTTTTCAAGCAAAATCAATGCCGCACAATAAGGAATGAAAGAGGTGATATTGTTCCTAAACTTCATAGTCTCTGAGAGATAAGTACAGACGTCTCCGTACTGATCCTTTAGACTCTACTAAGCTTGCTCGTGACTCGTGAGACCTATGTAACCTAGTGCTCTGATATCAACTGTCACGACCCGAATTTCCCACCTTCGGACCGTGATGGCGACTAACATTTCACTTGCTAGGCAAGCCAACGTTAGAATAATATTAACAAAGTTTCAAACAATCTTTACATTATTAATAATCAAGGAAACAAAAGCGGAAGCAAAGTTTGAAATGTATTGAAATAATCCATAAATGCAACTGTGTCTAAATACTATCCCAGAATTGGTGTCACAAGTGCACGAACTTCTAGAATAAATACAAATAAAGGTCTGAAATAAGTAAAGTTGTCTAGAAATAAACACACAGCTAAAGTAAAAATAGACAGGGACTTTAAAACTGCGGATGCCATGCAGTTATACCTCAAGTGTCTTCTGGTAGCTGAAATCCGAGCAAGTCTACGGTACGCCGCTGGGATCGACTCCAAAATCTGCACAAGAAGTGCAGATTGTAGTATCAGTACAACTGACCCCATGTACTGGAAAGTGCTGAGCCTAACATCGACGAAGTAGTGACGAGGCTAAGGCGGGTCACTTACATTAACCTGTACGCAATATTAGTAACGACAATAATAATAGAAATAATTCAGGTAACTCATTTATAATAATTGAAGCCAACTCAGCAGTCATAACCAATTATCNCGCAATATTAATAACAACAACAAATAATAGAAATAAATCAGGTAACTCATTAATAATAATTGAAGCCAACTCCGCAGTCATAATCCATTATTATTTCAACCAATTCTGTTGCAGCGTGCAACCCGCTCTCACAATATATTCACATTCAATTCTGTTGCAGTATGCAACCCGCTCTCACAATATATTCACATTCAATTCTGTTGCGGCATGCAACCCGCTCCTCCAATATATTCATTTTAATTCAGTCTGTTGAGGCGTTCAACCCGATCCCCCAATATATATATATGTATGTCAACTTTTAAATAAGTCTGTTGCGGCGTGCAACCCGATCCTCCAATATGGACTTTTAATAAGTTTGTTGCGGCGTGCAATCCCGATCCTCCAATATGGACTTTTAAATAAGTCTGTTGTGGCGTGCAACCCGATCCTCCAATATGGACTTTTAATAAGTCTGTTGCGGTGTGCAACCCGATCCTCCAATATATTCATTATAATCAATCTTGTTGCGGCGTGCAACCCGCTCCTCCAACATATTCATTTACCAATTCTTATAGAAGAAATTTTTCCAATAAATGTAACAATTAATATAAAATTATAAGACAACAAGCATACAATAGTTATGATTTAATCATGAAACAAACAATGACAAATAGCAAATTGTTATGGGAATCAGGGAGAAAATAGGCAGTTTAATATTTAATATGCTAAATGTCAAATTACAATTAAAACACATAATTCAAATAGCATGTAACAATTAATGCAAGAATTCAAGAATTAATATTTGACAAAGAATAGGAGAGAAACAATTATTATAATAATTAATTTATGATTTAAAACAATTTACGATTTTTTTCAAGTAAGCAGGCAAACAATTAATTTGACGACGTATAGACACTCGTCACCACGCCTATACGTCGTTCACATGCAGTTCACATAACATATAATTTAAGGGTTCTATTCCCTCAAGTCAAGGTTAACCACGACACTTACCTCGCTTTGCAAATTTTAATCAATTATTCAACCACAGCTTTTCCTTTTAAATTTGCCTCCGAAAGCTTCAAATCTCTTCACAAACAATTCGATATATTTAATACAAATCATAGGAATTAATTTCATATAAATTTTCAAATTTTCCGGATAAAAATCCAAAATTCATTAAAATATTCGGCAGTGGGACCCACTACTAAAATCACTAAAAAAAACTCACGAAATCTGAACACCCGTTCTGATACGAGTTCAACCATACAAAATTTGTCCAATTCCGATATCAAATGGACCTTCAAATCTTAATTTTTCGTTTTTAGAAGATTTTATAAAAATCTGATTTTTCATCCACAAATTCATGGATTCATGATATAAACGAGTATGGAATCATGAAATATAATCAATATAGGATAAGGAACACTTACCCCAATATTTTCCGTGAAGAGCGCCCAAAATGTTGCCTTAACCAAGCTCAAAATGACCAAAATGAGTAACAATATCGGACTCTTCGATATATACACTGCCAAGGCATTTCCGCACCTGCGGTGCCTGGGCTCGCATTTGCGAGAAAAATCTCGCATCTGCGGAAAAGGGGCTGCCAGCGTATATCTGCATCTGCGAAATTGGCGCGGATCTGCGGATGCGCTTCTGCGAGAAGCTGTCCGCTTCTGCGAACGCGCGGGTGCGTGCAGATTTTCGCACCTGCGATCTTTTGCCCAGCCATGCCCGGGCGCATCTGCGATCGAATGCTCGCTTCTGCGAGCTCGCACCTGCAGTCAAAAATCCGCAGTTGTGATTATAACAGAAGGCAACAATACAGATTTTGCTTAAGTCCAATTCTTGTTCCGATTTCGATTCGAATCACACTCGGGGTACTCGGGATCCCGTCCGAACATACTAACAAGTCCCGTAACATAATACGGACTAACTCGGGGTCTAAAATCATGTCAAACAATACTGAAATTAAAATTCACACCCCGATTCGAACTTTGCGTTTTAAACTTTTAATTTTCAAATCTCGTTCCAAAACATATTAAATGAATCCGGATTGACTTCAAATTTGGCACACAAGTTATAAATGACATAACGGAGCTGTTCAAATTTTTAGAATCGGATTCCGGCCCCGATATCAAAAAGTCAACCCCGTTGTCAAACTTGGAATCTTTAGCCTTTAAATTGCTAGTTATATTAAATGGTCTTAACTTGAGCTAGGGACCTCCAAATTAAACTCCAGGCATACGCCCAAGTCCCAAATTACGATACGGAGCTACCGGAACTGTCAAAATACTGATCCGGGTCCGTTTGCTAAAAATATTGACCAAAGTCAACTTACTTGAATTTTAAAGCTCTATTTCACATTTTAATTCATTTTTCACATGAAAACTTTCTCAAAACATTTATGAACTGCGCACGCAAGTCGAGAAATAATAAATGATGCCTTTTGAGGTCTTAGAACACATAATTACTTATTAAATTTAAAGATGATAGTTTGGGTCATCACTAAAAGGTATGAGATTTTAAAATATGCCACAATTGTAAATGATTTTGCTATTTTTGGAATAAAGCAAAAGTAATACCATTTATATTAATAACTCTTTAAAAAAGATCTATCATGTAAAAGCCTCTAAAACAAAAGGCTCTTTTTATAAATTATATTTATTCTCTAATGCCTCATTTTGTTTAAAGGTTTATGACATAGTTACTTCGGATTTAGGAGGATCAAAACTTTAAAAAGAAAAAAAGAAAAAAAGAAAAAGAAAGTTATTTCTAGAAAATGTCATCATTCTCTAATATCTCAGTTTTCTTGAAATTTAGAGACCGTAAAATCAATGAAGGAGCATATAATTCAAAGAGGACTCCATCTATATTGAGGAAAAATTATCACTAGGTTCTTGCATGCATATTTGTACGGCGATTATTTTTATTATTCTAACTGTGATAAATCATTTTTGTTCAATTTGAATAGTGATATTTTAACTATTGTAATCTAAGAATAGTTTTAAAGAGATGATCACTGTCA